>JBBPLP010000445.1:0-21464 GCA_038089875.1 Fistulinella prunicolor
ATCGCCTTACAATTCGATCTCTTCGGTGCCGTCTGCGATCAATATGAGTGCCTTCTTGGACATATCGAGGACTTTATCGAAGAAAGGACGAGGTTGTGAAAAGGACTTTGCAGCTATTGATTTAGATCCTCTTAGGTGAATGTCGCGGGACCAGCAGGAGACGCCTTTTCGAATTGGACGTATAAACATGACAAACCTCTACAAATGACGACAATATCTGCTCCACAATATTTACCAAGTCTCAGAGTCGTGCGTCGCCTCCAACGTTACACTGTCGAAATAGAAACCGAAATGACGCTTATTGGAACGGTCAGAGCTCTCCCGCAGACATACCCTGTGGCCCGATCCTCCTTTAGTACCATCTGCCGCTATCAGTGGTGGGGCTTGAACTCATCCACGGCCACGAAGAAACAACTATTATGAGGAAAGTGGATACTACCATATGTATAACTCGCTGGACCGAGGAAACCCTAGTTCATGAAACCGATTCAACATCCCAAACGACAGGCCCGTGCACGCGACTGCTACGCTCCATGGCAAAGCAGCAATTATGAAGTTTCATCGTTCGTCGCCTTCTTCAACATGTCCTGCCAGTCCAACGCCAGTTTCGTCAACGTCTTGCTTCTCGCTGTAATATCATGACGTGAGAACGACGCGCTGTCGACCAGAGAACGTAAAGACTCACCAAACACCGAGAGAACTTCGCGTAGCAGATCACGCTTCAGCATCCCCACCACGGCCGGACACCAACAATCATCCCTTCCAGGTCGCCTACATTCCGATCAATCATCATCATCGCCTATCCAAAGGAAGGACGTACCAAAACACGGGCCCAAACAGATCCTTGATGAGCTCTTCCCCTTTTGCCCGGAAGCCTTCGTCTGCAATCTTCTTTGCATACAAGAGCAGCGCTTGCTTGTATTCCGACGGACTGTCGAGCGCTTTCGCAGCGTGCATCTTCGATTCGAGATGGCCGAGCGTGAGCGCTGTGCTCCACCATTCCGGTCGTTCCTTGTGCTCGGTCGTCCCCGCGATGGCGCTAATGCCCCCTTCGATGGAGGCGACGATGTCCTTGTTGACACGCTGGCGGCCTTGCCAGACGTCTGAGCCCTCGGCCCACCAACGCTCGCTCAGTTTGATCCACGAACAAAGCTGAGGATCGAACGAGTACGCGACCCCGGTTGAACATTGAATAACTGGCGCCCCATTTGGACGAATGGTAGCGGAAAGAATGGTGCAATTTGGAGGGCTTAGTAGTGAGGCGACAGTGGTGGGAGGAAAGTACGTGGCTTGTGACTTGGTATTTCTGTTGCACCGTCACGACGTGCGGCTGTCGATGGGCTGATGTACTCACATGCAAGTCAGCTTCCCCGATATCGTCAACAAAAGAAGTGCCGTTTTGCAACTATGTATCATGGCGCACGGCGAACCTAGACTTAGCGTAGGCATCATCCTTGTGGTACGTTCGAGGTTAGCTCAATTCGCAAGGGACTGTATAGTACTCGACGCAGCGCACCTTCTTCCTGTGTGTGAGTACACGTTCACCGACCCATCTTGCATTGCGACTGCGCAGAGCGACAGCGTCGCGGTCAAACCCACCACCGGCGACGGTAGATAATCCAGCCATTGCGTCTGCTTCCCATTCACGAACAATACTTCCGTCGGGCCATCTCCCTCCGAATTCCGGGCCTCCAGCACATCCTCGCTTCCGTCCACCTTGGCACTCAGGAATGTCAATATAGGTGGTGATGGCAAAATGTCGGCAGCGTGTAACAGGCGTGGCGCTTCCCACCTTTCACCCGCACCCGCGATTTCGCGGACAGCAACGCTCTCCCTCGGTAGGCCGCCACCTAGTGTGCGAGACTTGACGGGCAGCTCGTCGTCCAATACGGAAGCCTTCCTTTTTCCTTTGCCCGTCTCGGGGGTCTGTTCCAGAGAGTCAATAGGTACATCCATATCCCTGAGACCGCCCATTTCAATATCTGCATCGAAGCCACGCACACTTGGCACGGGCGATATGGAGGGTGAAACAGGTTTTGGTTTCGATACTGGCGGTCGCAATTCGATGGATGGCGGCTCTCGTGGCGGTGGGACAGTCGCGGCAGAAGGTATCGATGACATGAGGAGAGGCTGAACACGTTTTTTTGTGCTTTTCTTGGCCACCAGCTTGTTAATATATTCACCGCCATTGACTGCCGTTGCACCGAATCCTGATTGGGTGCTTTGTGAGGCTGCACGTGGGGTCGGGGAAGGAGGAGGGGTAATGCGGGATGCCGTCTGAGGATCCTGGTCTCCACATTTGGTACCGTGAGAGTAGCCCTCAGGAATAGGAGGTGAGATGAAGCCGAATTTCTGTAGATATTGCGTTTGTGCGCCGTAAGGTGCTATGCCCTCTAATTCTTCGGCATCGAAATCAAAGACTGCAACCGTACCATCTGACGAAGCAGCATAGAGAGTAAGCCCGTCCCGGGACCTGGGGGAGTTAAAAGGGAACAAAAAAGACCCTAGGGGGCGACTCACCAACTCAGGTCCATGATTTGCCTCTCGAAAACTTCTCTAGCAACAATAAGGGGGCGAGCAGTTTTCGTTTGCCAAATTGAGATAGACCTATCATCCGCTCCAAGCGCAACGACAGAGCAGATATTTGAGGTTGCAAGAGGTGTATCCGGATTACGCAAAAAGATGTGTGGATTGTAGCTCTGACATTGCGTGAATTAACCGCACGAGAAGCATGAGAAGATGGCACTTACCGCAACTTCGACGGTGTTTTCGTGACCAACCAGACTTATCTCAGAAGTCCAAAGACCACGAGTTATAACAGCAGCGATGAACACAAATCCCCTGTTGTTCGTTGCGTTGGAGGCCGTTATGTGGGCACCATCCGGAGACCAGCTGGTACGATGGTAAGATTAACTCAGGAAGGAATAAAGGACGACAGACCTAAGACGACGAAAGAATGTGCTGCCGGGCGAGTCCTCAAATGGCTTGGTTACCTCGGCTTCTAGCCCCCAGTCTGTGGTCCGCCAAATCTTGACAGTCTTGTCGTCTGACTGGGTTGCCATGAATTCGCCTACAGGGTCGAAACATACACCCTTGACGAATCCATTATGGTGATCTAGCTTTCGCAACCGTTCTAGGATGATCATAAGTCGCCTAGAAACAAGAAAGAATACCTATCATGGTTGTAGGGGTGCTTACCGAGAGTAAAGCCACACCAAATGATGACTTTGGAGTCCAACCCGACAGAGGCCAAGTAGCGATCTTCGGGTGCCCAGGCAATGTCCACAACATCTACGAGACAATCATATGCAAAACAAATATCAAGGGAGGGGGTCAATTACCACTTTCATGCCCTGGTAGTCGTTTCATTGGTTTCCAATTCTCTATGTTGACCTCGTTGGAACCAAAGACCTTGCCTCGACCTGACCTGTTCCGTAACCACGGATGAGAACAACAGATTAGTATCGTATACTTATACGCACGGATCGAGGTCCCAAATCATGATAATTTCATCATCGCTACCACTCGCCAACCATCTTCCGGAATGTGCCCATCTGATGGTGAGTACAGGCCCCGTGTGCATGCTGAGAGTGCAGAGAGACTTCGGTGGGCGATTTGAGCGCTCCGAGGCGGGGTTTAGGATGGGTTTTGTGCTCCATATTCGCACTTTCGCGTCGAGTCCTCCTGTCGCTATGCGTGAGCCATCGGGGTGGACATGAATGGAGAAGATGGAGAGGCGTTTGGTGTCTTTGGCGCTATCTGGAGGTGGTGGGGTCACTAAAGGCGCACAGTACAAACGATCTGGTAATACCTCTGTGCATTATCCATGTTGGCTTTGTAAAGCGCATCGTGTTGCGCAAACACCACCGACGGGAACGAGAGCAATGAAACCCTAGTCACGTGGACGGGATTGGTGCACTACCGTCTCTCAAACTCTTTCCTCCTGCTACCAATTCATTTCCACATAATTACAGTCCCAGAAGTTCATATCGACGCCTTTTTACGGTGGTGAGGATAACCAGGGTGCCAGCGTATCTAACACCATGGTCACACACCATGCCACGGCAATGTCATGGCAGCGGTGCCAGAGGCCGATGACGCCTTTCGTGAAAATTTGAGTGTCATATCGCTTGATTCGATGCTGTGGCGCACATGGTAGTTCGAATGTTCACTTCTGATCTGCCAGCAACTCTAAACCAGACATCCTAGCAGGACACGGCCAAGTATGTGTCACTATGTTGACTAGCCGGCTGCAATAGGCACCACTTTCACAGAACATCGATATTGCGCCATACCCTGGAAACATGCATCAATTCACAGGTCATCGATCAGCTACCGGGCCAACGTCAACATTTGGGGATGCTTCTGGGAAGGTGCCACTCTAAATCTGGCACCGATAAGGGTGAGTGTTTGATACGGCGTATCGGAGTGGGCCTGAGCTGCGCTTCACTACTTCCTCCTTCAATGTCAACCTCCAGCACTCCATATGCCGGTACAAGCACTATCCTGGATACCTCGCCATTTGCGTCCGACTCGACTTCCGTAGACGAACACGCATCCCTTATCAAGGATAACGCGTCATCTAATGAAGAACAAGTAGTCTCAGATCTCGTGGATGAAGAGGGGGAAGGATTCAGTTGGGTAAACGCTTTCTTCGGCAGACGAACGAAGTCGTTCCCCGATCCCGATGCCATTGCTACAAGGCGATCCGTGTTTGACGATCCTCATCTCGCGGCATACTATTGGCCAAAGAAGGACTACGAAAATATTCATCGCTTCGATCCTTCAGCGAGATGGACTCATCAGGAAGAGAGAGTGAGTCGCTTCTATAATACGAGTTATCCTCATGTTCACTCACTCTTGGGAAGGCCCTCTTGCGTAAGGTGGATTGGAAAGTCATGATTATGGCTGCCATCGGATTCTCTGCACTCAACCTGGACCGCAGCAACATTAACCAGGCAAATTCGACTACCTTTCTGCCTGATCTGGGTCTGACTACGGACGGTAACTAACTTTTCGACTTTCCTCCACGTGTATGCTGAACTATAAGGATTTTGAAACCAGATTTCAACCTCGGAAACACCATATTTCTTTTCTCCTTCTTGTGCGCCGAGTTGCCATCTCAACTCATCTCGAAGCGTGTACGACAGTCTCAATGCTTCATTGCACTGATGATTGATATCAACAGGTTGGACCCGATCGCTGGATACCGACGCAAATTTGCTTATGGAGTGAGTCGCCGCTTGGCTAGATGAAATTATGCTAAAACGACCACAGGCTTCGTGACCATATGTCAGTTCTGGCTTGCAGGAAAAGCATCATTTTTTACTTGCCGTGCATTACTTGGGTGCGTTGACTCGTCTTTGTGGTTTCGTATGACGCCCAGACTCTGGATTTCGCAGTCTGCTTCAAGGAGGGTACGAGAGAAGCGGAATTCTTCACAGGAAACCAACTGATCCCCTGCTTTCTAGTTTCATACCCGATTTGGTTCTATACTTATCCTGTCTGTCCCTTTCTTTACGTTTTGCTCGTGCTAAAATTTCTCAGACTTTTACACTAAATCCGAATTGCCTATCCGGTTGGCTGGCTTCTGGATGTCATCAAATTTCTGTTCCATCGTCGGTGGTTTTTTGGCGTATAGTATTCTACACCTCGATGGTATTGCCGGTAAGGCTGGATGGCGGTTGGTCAAAATTATATGTTAGCGAAATTGATCTTTACCGTCCAAATTATAGGTGGTTGTTTCTGATAGAGTGATTATAGTAATTTATTCACAACTGCCACTCGGCTTACCATCATTAACAGGGGCTTGGTGACGTTTGCCATAGGCGTCGCATCCTTTTTCAACATGCCCCCATCCCCCACGGAGACAAAGGCGTGGTTCCGACCAATGGGATGGTTCACGGAACGTGAAGAGGTCATCATAGTCAATAAAGTCCTTCGTGATGACCCAACTAAGGTAACAAATCTCGTGTACATAGTGGTCTATGTTATATAACGAATCCCAGGGCGATATGCACAACCGGGAGGGACTAACGGCAAGAAAGCTTTGGACTGCAATCTGTGACTATGACCTCTGGCCGTTGTATATGCTGTGAGGATGTCCGGTTTCCGACCTGGCCCTTCATTGACGCGGTCCATAGTGGCCTCATGTTTGGCATACCGACTTCCCCACCATCAACCTACCTTACTCTCTTACTTCGGAATGCCGGGTAAATAAAGATTGGGTCTGCGTATTAATTGCCCACTAAAGCACTAGTTCAGGTTTAGCACATTGCAAACCAACTTGTTGACCATACCGTCGCAGGCGCTTGGAATGATCAACATGTTTATCATCACTCTCGTATCAGAATCAGTTGGGGAACGTACGATGGTGGCGATGATAGAAGACTTGTGGACACTTCCGTTTTTAGTGGTATTGTATACGCTACCATCGAGTCCAAATCCCTGGATATTTTTCGTGAGTAGTGATACCCTTTTCTGCACAACTCATTGACAGCTTGATAGGGAGTGCTCACCGGACTCCTGTCATACCCGTATGTAATCCCTCCTATGATGTAGCAGCTGAAGCATTTATTTCTATCAGTTATACGCACCCAATCCAAGTGAGTATTTTGATCGATCTGGCTGTTGAGGAAAACTGATATACGCTGAATGATAGGTTGGATGGTGCTCTAGAAACTCTGGTGGGGTGGCTAGTCGTACTGTCAACGCTTCCCTGTACAATATGTGAGTCAATGCCGCTTGTTTATATTCACTTCTGAGTTATACTCGATGGAGGTTCGTACAGGCAAGCAAGATTGCTTCGTCTCAGATATATGTGGGAAGCGACGCTCCCAGATGTACGTTTGGCCTTGACTGGTTTGGGACGAGGAGGATCTCATATCTATCCTTCCCCGCAGACGAACGTGGAAACCGAACCCTCATCGTTATCTGTATCTTTAACCTACTCGTGCTATACCCTGGCACAAAGGCATATTACGTCTGGCGCAACCAACAACGTGCCAAGGTCTGGGACGCCATGGCGCCTGGCGTAAGTACCTGACCTGTGCCAGATATACTTCTGGATAACGCAACTGACGCATTCATAGGAGAAGGTCCATTATTTGAGGACCACGCAGGATGTTGGGAATAGGAGGCTTGATTTCCGATTCGCACATTGAATTGGACAAAGCATACTGCGATGGACAATACGAGCAGTGGGAGTAGTGTATACTGTATCAATTACAATTCCATGCCAACCATGTTTCCTGTAAATGCAGATGGCGGTAGGTGACGAAACTTCAAGCTTCAGGACGGAAAAAGTTTTAGCGACTTGCTCAGGCTAGGTGTTTTTCAGGCTGCTCATCCGCCAGTGAGCTCGAATTCTTCTTCCCCTTGGAATTCAACACTCTCACCTCAGGATCAGGTTCTCGTGGTTCCTAGCGCCTTTGCTGTATGGCATCATTTCCTAGATTGTTGCGACAATCTTTGATACGGCATGAGATTCCATTTCTTTAGCGTTTATTGTACTACGCCACCACCAGGGAAGTCCGACTTGAACTCCTACCAATGAAACTTTTTCTACCACTGTCAATCCTTTCCCGCACAACTGTTGAGCAGTCTTTTGTACTGAACTCGACTTTTAGGAGGTGGGCAATTCCCGGTTATACTAGTTTTCTGGGAGCTATTGGGGTTACCTCTGGGTCGCGGAGGCTTCTGGATCCGATTGCGCATGATGTGGAGATCTGTCTATCTGATGCGCTGCTATTGCGCAATCGCCCCTGAATCACACGCGAGTCCCGCCAGCTGAGATACCGGTTGAAGGTTGACCAGGGAACGCCGGGCAGCGGAACAGTACTTATACATGGCTTTCTATATCGCTCATGCCACCAATACGACCTCAGGCTGCATCGGGTACACCAAAGTGAACCCACACGACTGCGCCCCATTGCCTGATCCTTGCCATGTCATTTCCCCGTACTCAAGACACCGTCGAGACAACCGCAGGGATATTGCCTCGGGGTCTCCAGGCTGACTCGGTGTCCGGCTGGGCTGCGATAGATGATAAGGCGTCTGATATCAAGATCACCGTGTCAAGTGATGAAGGGAGCGCCGGTTCAGACCTTGTGGACGAACGGGAAGTGGGTTTCACTTGGCTAAATACTCACCTTGGCAGGCGAAAGAAGCTCCTTCCTGATCCAGAGGCCATTGCCACTAAACGCTCCGTGTTCGATGACCCTCAGCTGGCGCCTTATTATTGGCCAAAGAAAGAGTACGAGAATCTCCACCGTTTTGATCCCACGGCGAGGTGGACGTACAGGGAAGAGAGAGTGAGTAGTTGACTATTATGCTTTTTTATTCGCTGAATAGTTTGCAAGGCACTCTTGCGTAAGATCGACTGGAAGATCATGATCATGGCTGCTATCGGATTCTCCGCGCTCAATCTGGACCGTAGCAACATCAACCAGGCAAATTCGGCCAGTTTTTTGTCTGATTTGGATCTAACTACAGATGGTGAAGACTGTTCTATGTCCTGTAGCGTGCACAGTAGTTAACAATTACGTCATTCCTCACTCTAGATTTCAACCTTGGGAATACTGTCTTCCGCCTTTCCTTTCTGTGCGCCGAATTACCATCCCAGTTGGTCTCGAAGCGTGTACGTCGGTATTGTTAATATCTGTCCACTCATTGATAGGAACAGGTTGGGCCCGATCGCTGGATACCGACCCAAATTTGCTTATGGAGTGAGCAGCCTGATGTTGCGGTGAATTCATGTTAACGTACCAACAGGCATCGTCACTATTTGCCAGTTTTGGCTTACCGGAAGGACATCTTTCCTTGTCTGTCGCGCATTGCTCGGGTGAGGCACCTCATTCTTGCACTTTCTTATCATACCCTGACACTATATCTTACAGTCTGCTTCAAGGAGGGTATGACGTTATTAGCGTTACGTTGAAGAATGAAACTGATATCTTGCTTCCCAGCTACATACCCGACTTGGTCTTGTATATGTCCTGTTCGTCCCTCTGTTTTATGACCGTCTATTCTATTAATTTCGTCTAGACTTTTACACGAAGACCGAGCTTCCCATTCGCTTAGCTGCGTTTTGGATGTCCCTGAACTTCTGCGGTATCATTGCTAGCTTCCTGGCTTATGGCATTTTGCATCTGGATAACGTTGACGGCAAAGCTGGATGGCGGTCAGTTACTTTCCTACAACTATGACCGATCACATATATTAATCAATCAACAGATGGTTATTTTTGATTGAGTGAGCAAAAAAATTCGTCCTGAATGCTTCTTTGATCAACCATATCTCCGGCAGGGGCTTAATAACATTAACCATTGGCGCCACCTCCTTCTTTAACATGCCACCCTCGCCCACACAGACAAAGGCGTGGTTCAGGCCAAATGGATGGTTCACGGAACGTGAGGAGGTGATCATAGTCAACAAGGTCCTTCGAGATGACCCAACTAAGGTGACAAGGCTCTTGCTTGCAGAGCGATCTATGGATATAACTATCTGTAGGGCGATATGCACAACCGCGAGGGACTCACCGTAAGAAGGCTTTGGACAGCAATCTGTGACTACGACCTGTGGCCGTTGTATATCCTGTGAGTGTGGATGACTGAAGTCTCACGCAATAGACCTTGATTAAGGTGGTCGACAGTGGCCTTATGTTTGGTATACCGAATTCGCCACCTTCAACCTATCTTACTCTCTTGCTTCGTGACCACGGGTAAGTCAAGATTATTCTTCCGCATCGATTACCCGCTAAATGATTGGCTCAGGTTTAGCACATTCCGAACCAATTTACTGACCATACCATCGCAAGCGATAGGAATCATTACCATGTTTTTGATCACTCTCGTATCAGAATCAGTCGGGGAACGTACAATAGTGGCAATGATGGAAGACTTGTGGACACTTCCATTCCTCGTGGCACTGTATGTGCTACCGTCGAGCCCAAACCCTTGGATATTTTTCGTGAGTAGTCATGCTTTTCGGAACGTGAAAGCCACTGATAGCTTGACAGGGAGTGCTCACTGGACTCTTGTCGTACCCGTATGTAACCCATTTCGTAATATAGTAAATGTATAGCTAAAGTGTTGGCCTCTTTTAGTTATACGCACCCAATCCAGGTAGGGATTGCAATCAATCTGGCTGTTGCTGATTACTGATACGTACCAAACGGTAGGTTGGATGGTGCTCTCGAAACGCTGGTGCAGTGGCCAGCCGCACTGTCAACGCTTCCTTGTATAATATGTGAGTCGAGGATTCCCGCCTGTTTGGCCCCTATCGTTAAATGCATTATCTGCAGGTTCGTGCAAGCAAGTAGCATTGTTGCGGCTCAGATATACGTGGCTAGCGATGCTCCTAGATGTGTGATCCCTCTTTTTCGATGTCTGTAACGATAGGCTCTGACTTAGATATTCATGCAGATGAACGAGGAAATCGAATTCTGATTATTATCTGTTCCGTCAACTTGCTTGTGTTATATCCAGGAACAAAGCTGTACTACATCTGGCGAAACCGCCAGCGTGCCAAGATTTGGGACGCGATGGAACCGGAAGTAAGTCCCTGGAGAGATTCCCAAGCTTCCTCTAATATGGTTGATTCGTTCGTAGGCGAAAGCTGAGTATTTGAGAACGACAAAAGACGTCGGGAACAGGAGGCTTGACTTTCGGTTTGCACACTGAAATTTGCAGGGTTTTAGAGGGACTTGAATAGACTCCGGAAATTTGGCAATGGCTGCAGTACATAAATTGAAGTTTGATTTGTTTATTCGTATAGCTCAAATTCGTCAGACCTTCGGTGCTATGATAAGTTCGATAACATATCTCGCGAGTCCTTTCTTCTCTTCATACTACTGTGTTTTCTATTGCCTCGCTGATCTTCCGACATGCCATCAAGCGAGCCTGGGCCGTCGAAGCTGAACTGGAGATATGAGGGCAAGTTGGTAGAATAACAGGGAATAACCTACTTCCGCCTGCGCGGATTGAATGATGCCGCATGCGACAGCGTGCCAACTTGATCTGGGGAGACATCATCACCTGGCATAAGTGTCCGGAAGTAGACTCAGCGATCCTGCACAGGCCAAGTTGGTCACAAATTGATAGGAGAAAACGCATTATTTGAGGACCACATAGAATGTTGGGAACAGGAGGAATCTGCCAATTTCTGATTCGCATACTGGGCAAAGTTCCGAAACGAGGGTGTCAAAGTAAATTACATAATTATTCCTGGTCCTAGCCTGAGAACGTGAACAGCTCGATCCTTCAGCCGCAGCGCAGTCTCAATGTTAAGCAAATTACACCCGCCGTCACACGGCTGCCGCCACTGTTACAGTTTAAGTTGTTTGCATGTGGAAACCAAAACACGCGACTGATCGCTGCGCCGGAAACAAGTTGCTAGTTGAACGGATTGGCGACGGAGGTGGCGGTAGCAGGTGATCTCATTTTACGAACTGTCAGTTGATGGACTCAGTTCAGGATGTCCGGTGCCAGATACAGTTGCAAACTTGAACTATACCAGTTTCAAGGCAACAACTCGTCCGCCGACTCTTCAACTTATTTGCTCGCTGTCACGCTTAATCTCTTGGCGCTCACTCGCCATGTGGTTCTCGAATACTACTTCTAGAGTGCGCGGCGGAGATCCGAATTTATCTGTCCGTTGTATTTCTATTGCGTAATGAAATGCCAGTTGAAACGTTGACTGGGACCAACAGGACAAGAGGCCGGCAGTCAGCGGGCCAGTACTCATACACGACTCTCTGGATCTGAATTCGTGCCAGTACGTTTCTTGGGCTTATAAAACACTCCTCCACCAACTGGATCTTGTCATGTCGATTCCCACTGCTCACGATATCATCAAGACCACCGCGCTTGGGGTTTTGCCTGACATGCCCGACTCGACTGCGATAGAAGATAAGGCGTCTGATGTCGAGGCTGATTTGTCAAGTCACGAAGGGAGAGCTGGTTCAGACCTTGTCGATGAAGGGGAGGAGGGTTTCACTTGGACTAAATTTCTATTTGGCAGACGAAAAAAGCCTCTCCCTGACCCGGATGCCATCGCTACTAAACGCTCCGTGTTCGATGACCCTTGTCTTGCGCCTTACTATTGGCCAAAGAAATACTACGAGAACCTCCATCGTTTTAATCCCGCAGCAAGGTGGACGTATAGGGAGGAGAGAGTGAGTGATGGACCATTATGCCTGTTTACTTCCTGAATAGTTTGCAAGGCGCTCTTGCGCAAGATCGATTGGAAGATCATGGTCATGGCCGCTGTCGGTTTCTCAGCACTCAATCTGGACCGCATGAACATCGGCCAGGCAAATTCGACTAGCTTTTTGTCTGACTTGGGTCTAACCAGAGACGGTAAAGAATCTTCTATATTCATTGGTATGTGTGGTAAAGGATAAGATATTTTCTAACTCTAGACTTCAACCTTGGGATCTCCATCTTCCGTCTTTCCTTCCTATGTGCTGAATTGCCATCCCAGCTAGTCTCGAAGCGTGTATGCTAGCCGATCTGGTTAATCTCCGAGCCTTTGCTGACAAAAATAGGTTGGACCCGATCGCTGGATACCCACCCAAATATGCTTATGGAGTGAGCAGCTCAACGACTTGATAAACTTATGTTAACATGCCTAAGGTATCGTCACCATTTGCCAGTTTTGGCTTACTGGAAGGACATTTTTTCTTGTCTGTCGCGCATTGCTAGGGTGGGGCACCTCATTCTCGTATTTTCTTACAACATTCTAATACTATATCTCAGTCTGCTTCAAGGAGGGTATGATATTACCAAAGTTACATTGAGAAGTCAGACTGATATTACGTCACCTAGCTACATCCCCGACTTGATCTTATATATGTCCTGTCCGTCCTCTGTTTTATGACTGTCTACTTTACTGATTCCCTATAGACTTTTACACAAAGACTGAACTTCCCATTCGCCTGGCTGTGTTTTGGATGTCCATGAACTTCTGCTCCATCGTCGGTAACTTCTTGGCTGATGGTATTTTGCATCTGAATGGTGTTGACGGTAAAGCTGGATGGAGGTAAGTTACTTTCATGCACTGTCACGAATCACGCATATTCATTAGTCGATAGATGGCTATTTTTGACTGAGTGAGAGAGTAGCTCGTCCATAACGTTTCTCTGCTGAAACATATCTCCGCAGGGGCTTGATAACGCTTGCAATAGGTATCTCTACCTTTTTTAACATGCCTCCTTCGCCCACGCAGACGAAGACGCGGTTTCGACCAAAGGGATGGTTCACGGAACGTGAAGAGGTCATTATAGTCAATAAAGTCCTTCGAGATGACCCAACTAAGGTGACAAGGCTCGTGTGCAAAGTGATTTATATGACATAATTATATCTAGGGTGATATGCACAACCGAGAGGGACTGACCGTAACAAGCCTTTGGAGTGCAATCTGTGACTATGACTTGTGGCCACTGTATATCCTGTGAGCGTGACCGCTGGCCCCTATACGCGTTAATTGACGTGGTCGATGATAGTGGCCTTGTGTTCGCTATACCGAATTCCCCACCTTCAACCTATTTTACGCTCTTGCTCCGTGATGCCGGGTAAGTCAAGATTATTCTAGCTTGCCAACATTGCCCACTGAAAGATTAGCTCAGGTTTACCACATTCCAGACGAACTTCCTAGCCATACCATCACAGGCGATAGGAATTATTACCATGTTTTTGATTACTCTCGTATCGGAATCAATCGGAGAACGTGCAATGGTTGCAATGATGGAAGACCTGTGGACACTTCCATTCCTTGTGGCATTGTATGCGTTACCGTCGAGCCCAAATCCCTGGTTATTTTTCGTAAGTGTTCGTGACCTTTTCTGCAGAAGTAACTGACAACTTCATAGGGAGTGCTCACTGGGCTCCTGTCATTTCCGTATGTAATCCCTCTTAGGATGTGATGCATGGTTGACGTGTTGATTTCTGTCAGTTTCACGCATGCGATCCAAGTAGGTGCTGTGATCAATCTGACTGACTGCTAAAGGTAACTGATATATGCGAAATGGTAGGTCGGATGGTGCTCCCGAAATGCTGGTGCAGTGGCCAGCAGAACCGTCAACGCATCCTTGTATAATATGTGAGTCCAGGGGCTCCAGCCACCCGCTACACTTATTGCTCGGCGTGACTATCTGCAGGTTTTATCAAGCAGGTTCTATTATCTCAGCTCAGATATATGTCGCCAGCGATGCTCCTAGATGTGCAACCCCTCTTTTTTTGATGTCTGTGATGACAGGTTCTGACGTTTCCGCAGATGAACGAGGAAATCGAATCCTGATTATCATCTGTTGCGTTAATGTGTTCATGTTGTGTCCGGGAACAAAGCTGTACTACATCTGGCGCAACCGCCAGCGTGCCAAGCTTTGGGACGCGATGGGACCAGAGGTAAGTCTTCAGAGACTCAGACCATCCTTCCTCGGGTATGGCTGAGTCGTTCGTAGGAGAAAGCAGAGTATCTGAGGACGACGCAAGACGTTGGGAACAGGAGGCTTGACTTTCGGTTCGCACACTGAAATCTACGGTGTTTTCATGTTCGTGGACGAACGTCAGCCAGATCCAAGAGGTTGGCAATCCTTGCCATAAATAATTTGTTTCTTCAATGTTTTTGTACGCTTCGAGTTTATTTGAGGTAATGTCGACGTACTATGATGATCTCTATGGCTACGCCCCCCATTGTGTGCAGTGCCGCCTTAGTCCACTCTAGCTCAATAATCGCACAAAACTGCTCTGGAACAATATATAAGTATGAACGACAGCAATCGAAAGTCGGGGCAAGTGACCTCAGTCGCTAGCCAAGTGGAGATGGCCGATACTAAATCTTATATTGACGGCTAGTACAGTTTATGTGACTTGTGGACATGGCAAGTTGAAGTTCGATAGAGACGCGTCACGGAAACTTCCTTGAACCAGAAGTTCAAGTTACTAGAACGGGTTGGCGACAGTGGTAAAAGTGGCAGAAGTCGTCGCTTTATCAAAGACTGCCTATTCCTGAGGGGCCTGAGGGACTCGACGGTGTGATTCTATGTGGAAATAAACTGGCTACTACTAGTAGTAGATTTGGTACCGCTTCAACTTTACCGAGGTCCTTTCGGACTCCACTTCTGCCGCGGATGAAATTTTGAAAGCCGATCCGTTGTCACAACCCATTTTCAAACGACTCCCACTGAGGAGCCGTCTTCAAATGTGTCGAACTATTGAACTGGAGGTTAGGTGAGACAATTGCTCGGTTGTAATTTGCCCATAGTAGGTGACAGGTCAAGTACCACCATGCGACTCTCGGAGGCTTCTTGGAGGCTTCTGGAGTGCGGGACGGAGATCTGAAACTGTTTATCAGAAGCGTTGCTACTGCGCAATTGCCCCTGAATCGTATAGGTCAGTTCCGCTAGCGCTGAGATACCAGGCGAAACGTTCGCCTCTAAGCCAAGGGAACGGCGAACAACGGACAAGTACTTAAACACCGTTCTCTAACTTAATCATTCATGCAAATACGGCCCGAATCGGGTGTATCACAATTGGCCCATGCAGGTGTGTTTTACCACCTGGTCAAGTTTGTTGTGTCAGACTCACGACACCATCGAGACCACAGCAGCCACCATGCCTGGAGCTTCGCCTGACATATCCGACTCGACTGCGGTCGATGATAAAGTATCTGATGCAGATTTAGCTTTTCAAAGTCATGATGGGAGTGCTGGTTTGGACCTTGTCGACGGAGAGGAAGAGTGCTTCACCTGGACCAAATTTCTGTTCTGCAGACGAAAAAAAAGACTTCCCGACCCAGACGCCATCGCTACCAAACGCTCCGTGTTCGACGACCATTGTCTTGCGCCTTACTATTGGCCAAAGAAAGAGTATGAAAATCTTCACCGTTTCGATCCTGCAGTGAGGTGGACGTACAGGGAGGAGAGAGTAAGTGTTTGACCATCATAATTCTAGTGGCTCGCTGAGTAGTTTGCAAGGCTCTCTTGCGTAAGGTCGACTGGAAGGTTATGATATTGGCCATTATTGGTTTTTCGGCACTCAATCTAGACCGTATGAACATCGGCCAGGCAAATTCGGCTAGTTTTCTATCGGATTTGGGTCTGACTACAGATGGTAAAGGGTCTTATACATCCTTTGAAGCGCACGGTGAAAAATAATGTGCTTCCTAACCTAGACTTCAATCTTGGGAACACCATTTTCCGTCTTTCCTTCCTGTGTGCTGAATTGCCATCCCAGTTGGTCTCGAAGCGTGTATGTCGGTCGTTCTGGTTAATCACTGAGGACTTACTGATGGAAATAGGTTGGACCCGATCGCTGGATACCTACCCAAATATGCTTATGGAGTGAGCAGCCTGATGACTCAACGAACTCACGTTAACGTGAACATAGGCATTGTCACCCTTTGCCAGTTTTGGCTCACTGGGAGAACGTCCTTCCTTGTCTGTCGCTCACTGCTCGGGTAGGGCATCCCATTCTTTCATTTTCTTACACTACCCTGACAACACGTCCAGTCTGCTTCAAGGAGGGTATGACGACATTAACATTACGTTGAAGGATCGAATTGATATAACATTATAGCTACATACCCGACTTGATTTTATACATGTCCTGTTCGCTCCTATGTTTTTATCGTCGTCTAAACACTAATACCCCCTAGACTTCTACACAAAGACTGAGCTTCCAATTCGCCTGACCATGTTTTGGATGTCTATGAACTTCTGTGCCATTGTTGCCAGTTTCCTGGCTTATGGCATCTTGCATCTGGAAGGCGTCGACGGTAAAGCCGGATGGAGGTAAGTTACTTTCCTGCACTATCATGAATCACACATTCATCAGTCGATAGATGGTTATTCTTGATTGAGTGAGTGGAATAGTTCGTCCATAACGTTTCTTTGCTGAACTATATCCCCGACAGAGGCTTGATAACGTTTATAATAGGTGTCTCTACCTTTTTCAATATGCCACCCTCGCCCACGCAGACAAAGACGTGGTTTCGGCCAAAGGGATGGTTCACGGAACGTGAGGAGGTTATCATAGTCAACAAAGTCCTTCGTGACGACCCAACTAAGGTAACAAAGATGTGTGCGAAGTGATCTATAGAAATAACTATCTGTAGGGCGATATGCACAACCGAGAGGGATTGACCCTAAAAATGCTCTGGACGGCAATCTGTGACTATGACCTGTGGCCGTTGTATATCATGTGAGTACGAGTAACTTAAGTTCCATGCCACAGCTCTTAATTGAACTGGTCGACAGTGGCCTTATGTTTAGTATACCAAACTCTCCACCTTCAACCTACCTTACTCTCTTGCTTCGTGACGCCGGGTAAGTCAAGGTTATCCTTGCGTACTAATCGTTGGCTGAACGACTAATTCAGGTTTAACACGTTCCAAACCAATTTGTTGAACATACCGTCGCTAGCGATAGGATTCATTACCATGTTTTTGATTACCCTCACATCAGAATCGGTCGGGGAACGTACGATGGTCGCGATGATGGAAGACGTGTGGATGCTTCCATTCCTCGTGGCACTGTATGTGCTACCCTCGAGTCCAAATCCCTGGGCGTTTTTCGTCAGTATTCATGACGTTTTCTGTACAAGCCACTGACGGCTTGATAGGGTCTGCTCACCGGACTCCTGGCGTCTCCGTGTGTATTTCCCGTTTGGTGATGAGGTAGTCGAAGTTGCTTATATATATCAGTTATTCACAGGCAATCCAAGTAGACATTTCAATCTATCAGATTGCTGAGGGTGGCTGATACATGCCAAATGATAGGTCGGGTGGTGCTCTCGGAACGCAGGCGCGGTGGCCAGTCGCACCGTTAATGCTTCCTTGTATTATATGTGAGTCGAGGGATCCCGTCCATCCTCCATTATACTAAATGTCATATCCTCAGGTTCTGGCAAGCAAGCAACATTGTCTCAGCTCAGATATATGTCGCCAGCGATGCCCCTAGATGTACAATCCCTCGTTTTCGATGTCCGCAAAGACAGGTTCTGACGTTTCGACAGATGAAAGAGGAAACCGAATTCTAATTATCATCTGTTGCGTCAACGTGCTCGTGCTATATCCGGGAACGAAGTTGTACTACATCTGGCGAAACCGCGAGCGTGCCAAAATTTGGGACGCGATGGGACCGGAGGTGAGAAACCCATGCTTTCCGGGATTATGGTTGATGAGTCGTTTGTAGGAAAAAGCTGAATATCTAAGGACGACGAAAGACGTTGGGAACAGGAGGCTTGACTTTCGATTCGCACACTGAAATCTGTAGGGTTTCATGGTACATACTTTATGGACTTGACTCTTCTAAGTCTTCTACTAAGCCTGAGAGGAAGGCTCAGTGTCGGCAGTCATGATGTTTTGTTTGTTCAACTTTGTTTTTGTACATACGGTTTACTTGAGGTTGCGCCGCCCATTTTGGCCCTACACGGCGATACGGTGATAATCATGATGGCGTGTCTTCCTATTCCTTTCTTCTCCCCTATCGCAACATTTCTTTGATTAATTCTTCCCTTACTGATATCCCAACATGCAACCAAACCAACCAGGACCGTCAAAATTGAACCGTATCGTAACTAAGTCTGCAGTCCTTGGGCCACACTTCGCCTCAAAAGCTGCGAGGAAGCTCATGTCAGCCGAGACACCATCTGACTCGTCTGATAGTCGCTCTGCTAACGCCAGCAGTCATGATGAGGGCGAGTCGAAGACAATACGAACGACCGTTGTCAATCTCCTGATTTATGTCCATTTATTCTGTAGACTCGGACTCGGATGTGTTTCGAGAGCGTTCGGACAATGGTAACTTTGGTGAGCACCCGAGTCTCGCTCCTTTCTTGATATGAAGTGATACTAACCTATGAAACGCGACTAGATGCAAGACCTCCCCGTGTTCGTCCGACTTTCGTCGCCAAAGGGGCAAGAAAAGTAGCTTTCAAGGAGTTCAATATTTCCAACGATTCGGACAGCGATGATGGCACAGTGCGCGCAGGACCAGCTCAGCGTCGTGTAGTACAACCCCCCGCAGCCCAATCTCGACATTCACCATCGCCCCCAATCGTTAGACAGACGAAACAGAGTGGCAATAGGAAACGTAAGCTCCCCGCTCTCTTTTGTTGTCGCCTTGGACGGCCTTTGTGAAACTCTTCCGCTCTAGCTCAAAGGTCCCGTGGAGCTGCTCTGGAGCAATGTGAGTGTGGGAGATAACAATCGATAATTGGGACAAATCACTGAGATTGCTCAAGCGGACATCGCCAACGACAGACCTTTTAAAAGTAGTCGTAGTCATGATTTCCGCAGAGTCAAAATCGGTGCATGGACGAATAAATTCGTTCACAGAGAACGCGTGGAAGGCGGAAGGCGCTACGCACGCATGTCTATTGGTTCATCTGGTCAACGTAGACCCTCTCAGAAGTTCAATACTTCCTCTGAGGATAAACGGCGCCGATGGTTTCTTCGCCGTGGAAATGTGGGATCATGCGGGAGGCGCGGCACTTCCAAACGTGATGATGGAAGTAAGGGGTATGATTCGGACGAAGCCCTACACCAGTGAGCCTTCAAGTTGCGGATAACGTGTCTTTCGGAGTATTAACCTCCTCTGACAGGCCACCCATGCAGCGCGCTACGAAAGCCGCTCGCAAAATCCAGATCGGTATGAAGTCAGCGGCGCCTCGTCCCCATGTCCCCTCGCTTGATTGGGACATGGATATTGAGAACGAACAGGACACTAATCGTCCAGCCCAGGGTAATGACATTGTTGCGGATGAATCCGATGGCGAATACCTAACTGATACATCGGCAAACGATCAGGAAGATGTCCTTCAACACACGGAGCCATCGCCAACCCTTCTAGAAGCGTTAGAGCGACTCTCCCTAAGTGTCGTTCGACTTCAGAAGATGCGACGACTTCCGTTCCTACTTCGTAATCTCCGGGGCGGTTTCCGGCTTCGTTGTCAAATGGTTGACGTCGTCACAAATCCTCGTTCCCTTCCCCGCACACCGATTTCCGTTGTTTATAGCAGTCCGGTTATGGATGGTGCCTCAAGTCACTCCGAAGGATTTAGCACTACGACTGCAAAGAGCTTGATGAAAGACTGGTTATGTCCGCTGTGCGACTTGCATAAGAAATTCGACAATCCGATTATGTTAGAAAAGCACCTGGCGTGGGACCATTCAAGCGTCAGAGTGCTTTGGAATTCAGTGCGTCTTGCTTATCCGTTCGGGACTACTATCTCATGGTACTCAGACCTATACGATGCTTTCGTTGACCATCCCGGATTCACAACCAGAATCGTACGTAGCCTCTTCAACCACCCGAGTTTCCATGTTAAATACCAAATAATGCAGGAATCCGGTGATGACGCGCCCAGTTCCTATCAGAGGATTGTCTACTTCGAGATTTTCATCTGATTCGGGGCATGTTGAAAGGGATGAGAGTGCGGATCACGAGCAGAAGTCTCTTGTCCGCATCTCTAGTACGCCCTCCGGCATTGCGAGCGAGTCGGGTTCTCGTTCCCTCACTGAGCCAACAACCGTAGAGGAAGACTTCAAACCAAAATACGAGACGTCCGGGTACTCAAATCGAGTGGTTGCCGACCCTAGTACTAGGACCAGAAGTAGTTCCGCATCGGGACGTTCAGCTTCGCAAGCTCTACCGCGGAGTGATACGCAAGACGGTCTCGGACCATCAGCCAGTCTGCCATACTTGCCAGAGACGGACGAAATGGGGGATGTTTACTATTCCTGTCGGCCTGGTGGCCCACGTCTATTCGATTTCATCAACACGTTGTCTCTGAAACCCTACGGAGTACTTAAATGGGTGATTATTGACAGGGAGGAAGAATTATTCGAACTAGATGATATACTCGATGAGGACAAGGTGGTACAAGCGCTCTGGTTCAGATGGATATTCCTAAACCGGTAAGCACCTGTCGTACGTGTGCCACGTCAGAGCCAAGGGGCAAACAAGTGCCCCAGGAACAGGTTTGTCGCAAACTACTTTGACGGAACGAAAGCCTTCGTCAAGGACAACTGGGCACTAATAAAACAAGGTGCTGGGTTGTTGGCCCTGAGAACGTGGCTACTGGTGAGCGAGTTGTCTTGATCGTGCATCATGAAGCAAGATTCAGACAGTGTATCTTCCAATGCAGGTCCTGCTTGTGAACAATTTCCTCCTTCCGACGGAGGTTGCTACGCTCATGCGGTATTATCAGGAGCTGGCAAATATACCATCGCAGTAGTAGGTGAACACGACATGCATGAGCGCTATGACATACTTCCGTTTCTTTGCTTTCGTCGTTCTCATACATACCTCTCCAACGTTTGGTCTCGTGAGGAAGGGACAACGATGTTCTAACGTACTCAATGCTAAGATACAACTAGTTCCTTCAACATATAAGATGTCTCTGGTCCCTCGCTCATCTGCACCAGGGATGGGATCGAACAAGAATGTCGCACGACATGAA
>JBBPLP010000446.1:0-21441 GCA_038089875.1 Fistulinella prunicolor
CTGGGGTCGGGGCTTGTAGGACAACGTGCAGAGGCTGGTGTAGGAGTAGAGGATCTGCGACTGGGAGGGTCTGCGGGAGGAGGGTGTCTTGAAAAGGATAAAAATTCATCTTCATCTTCAAGATCTGCGAGACTGGGAAGGGAGCCACCAGGCATTAATGCCCTTTGGCGTAGCTGAGAGCGCACTTGAGCGCGAGTCTGGATGATGCTCGTGGTAGGAGCCATGAGTGAGGGAATGCGTAAGGATGAGTTCGAATATACTGTTAAGTCCGACTCAATTCCGCTCTTGCTCCGCAGGTCGGAACGGGCGAACGATCGGAATAGACCGGAGATGAGTCAGAGGTGGGTCGGAGGGACATTGGCTTCAGCTACTCAGGTGGAGAGCTGCGCCCTTACGCACTTGTGTCCTTGTATTTCGGAGGACGGAGTTACAAGAGAGTCAGACGCTTAGTCGGGGACGGAATCCGAACTAAGACTTGAGAGAGAGCAGGAGAGAATTAAGACTTGAGAGAGAGCAGGAGAGAATTAAGAGAACTAAGTTGATATTCGAACTAAGGAGTAAGTCCTCAGCATACTACCGTATTTATACAGGAGGAGAGAGGCTATGTATCAAAGGGCGGATAGAAACCAGTTCCGACACATAGTGCTAAGTGGGGATGAAGGTTACCAAGATGTTCATCAAAACTAGAAAGCAACCGGTAAGAAAGTAACCGTTAACCGGTTCGGTAACAAGATATCACCGATGGTGACATAATGGTAACGTAAGGTCGGAGCGGAGAAACATAAAAGGCGGAGAAACATGTTGGAGAATACTTGGTAAAATCTGAAGCATAAAAGCGGAGTAAAGGTGGAGTAAGGACAGAAGGAGGCGGAATTGTCACGGTCGTGACAACCAGGGAACATGCAACATCAAGTGCACTACCAATAAAGGAGTCGGTGATTGTCTGCAATAGCAACCTTTGCTAAGTTCGGGCGCTGCCTGTATGTAGGCGACAACTCTTGTCAAGAGCATGGTAGGATAAAATGATTCTTGATCTAGTGAAAGATCAAGATAATGATGAGATCCTTTCTCAAGACTGTGGAAGCCTTTTCCAAGGGCGAGAACCGTTCTCAAGTAGAGTAGGAGATAGGGGTGGCAGCCATTGCCAAGAATGCAACAACCTTTGTCAAGCGAGAACCTTTCTCAAGACGACCTTGACCCGAGTGCCATTGCACAGGGGAAGTGATGATTCTTGATCTAGTGAAATGACCAAAGCAGCAGCGAGAACCAAACCAAACCCCAAAGGTAATGGTGGTAGTAACTGTTACCAAGAGCTGTCGACTAAGGGAATCCCCTAGACACTAGGATGGAGAAACTTCTGTATTGTGCTAGGCAAGTACTACTTCACAGTAGGGGAAGGACTTCAAAGAGATCAAGAATGGGGAGCCATTCCTGAGTCCTCTAGGTCTTATATACTAACTACGTATGTGTCCGTGTGTATGTCTAATCTATAGATGTCGTCCTATCTAAGGAAACACTACATGCACCTAAGGCATGTAAGGCTGTGATCATGCGCATTGCGCATGTATTAATGAAATAAGAATCAGAGACATGCTGCAAGCATGCTCATCAAGGGAAAGGCTATGGCATAGCCAAGCAACCATGAAAGAAAGGTGATGCTCTCAAGGCATCAGAATGGAAAGGAAGCATACCAGTGCTTCAGTGATCGAACATGCTTCAAGCACATGTAGAATGGAAGAGGAGTGCACAGCACTTCTGTGACTAGGAATAAGAGATCTGCGATCTCTTATGGGACAGGGGTTATGAGGCACAGCCTCGAGACATGGGATCTAGCCTGGATCAGGTGACAAGTCACATGATCGTACTTCAAAGAAATGTCTAAGTCCATTGAGGACTCTTGAGTAGTTGTCAAGACTAGGAAAAGTTGAAAATGAATAGGATAGGGGCTGGGCTACGATCGTGTTCATAACAGTAGGCAGGAGAACTGATGAAAATGAACAGAAAAGAGAGTGGTGAAATCAGAACATACACAAGGAAGTAAAGAATTCCTTTCCTCATGAAGAGTTGGATGTATCGATTAGGCTGCCACTGCTTTGTTGCTTTGTACATCTCAACTGACTGCATGAATGTTTGTGCAATAGCGAGAACCAAAAGTGCAGTAGAAAGAACAAATGTCAGGAGGTATGCATACCAATCAATCGTGGATGTGAGGTTGGTTCAGTAATTGCAAAAAGAGAAATCAATAACATGGGTAACTGTGACTGTAAGAAGGGGTGATATGGGATGAATTGCCCCTGTGTGAGATTGTGGTTGAGACATACCTGAGAGGTAGGTGTGAGGTGTTACGGCCAGTACTGTTTACCCCTATACTTTCTGACACTTTTCGGACTTAGACGTTTTTGCTTGATGCATCTTATCTTATCAAGTCACGTGACCTGTCACCTGACCTTATCTTAGAATCTCTTTCGCAGTCACATGTCCAGTACATGTGGCTAGGGGCTAGACCTCACTACCTGTGCGTTCGCAGCCTTCTTTTAATCTCTGTGCTGCGAAGGGCTATGCTCGGCTATGCCAATGCTTATCTTCTTCTTTTCTTCCTTTCCATATGATGCTGCGCATTCCTATGCTTGGCTGTGCCATAGCCTCGTCATATCCGCTGCCTCGAGTGCAGCATGCGTTCTGATGGACCTCTATAGAATATTCCACGTACAGCCTCGACGGTTATAGTATTGTATCGGTAGATCCCTTACAATCATGTACAAACAGTAGAATAGTATATAAACCCTCTGGGTTCAAGGCTGGTTTCCCTAGTCTTGTTCTCTTGGAGATTTCCCACTGAGACAATCTCTGGCCTGACACGCCTTCTTACCTCTACATCAAGCCGCCTTAGTCACAGTCTTTGATCCTATCATTGATTGTTTCTTTGGTCATTTCATGAGGATTCTCATAGATGCCTATAAAAACAACAGAAACCAGAACCTGTGGCACAAAAATTAACAGAAGGGCATAGCATATCCTTTTGGATCGATTCCACATTGCATATACCCACATGATCATAACTCCTGTGATTTAAAATCATTGTTAAATAAAATGAAAATCAGGGTGTTCAGTCATTCACAATCAGCAACAGAGGAAAATATTAGACCATCCCAGGCTTCTACCAGATCGATTACAATGCCTTTGCGATTTGGGATATTCATGTCTCCGTGGCGAAAAGAAGTAAGCTGATTTGCTTACAACTATGGAAGTATGGTCAACACTGTTCAAAATCTGAATTTGGGTGCATATGTCTTAATGTATATATATATGTATGTATGTATGTATCAATGTGAGTCATGTGTTGCAGTGCAAAACCCGCATAAAGGACTGACTGTGTGCGGCCCAGGAACAAATGTACTGCCCTCTGCGGAGGTCTTTGGTCAGATAAGTAATCCTCTGAGTTCCTTTTGAACATACTGAGAGCAGTAACCCTTGAAATCATCACATACACTCAAGCTAGCTTTTATATGCATTTGGTAACCACAAACTTACAAAACCAAAGCAAGACCAGCACAGCGCACCTAAGAAACTGTCACTTCGGAACGCATGTGAGAAAGTTCATACATACTAAAACAAATGTCATGGAAATCCAGGTCCAGGGCTTGCACTGCGGTGTTGTCAGGGATACAGTGCTGGGGCAGTTATTGTTGCTTTCTTTCCCAAACATAATCAATCTTAAAACATGTCAACCAAAAAAAAAGAAATTGGAGAACCCAATAACACACCTCTCTCGAAAATGTGATTACTCCCAGTGTAATATCAGAAATATTCATTATGGGATTGGCCGGAGGAAGATGTCTCACAATAATCATACACGATAGCAGTGATCATTACAACTACATTGGTCTGTAAGGTTAATCACAGTTTGCTATGGGGATGAACAAGCATACGGGACATATAGTCATTGATAAGCAGATACTCCAAAGTAGACTGTGGGTCAGAGGATGGCATGGCAAGTGAAAGAGGAGCCACAGTGCTGAACAATCACAAAGATGGAAAGTCGAGCAGTGGAGGTCTGCGAGTGGATCAGTGAACTATGGTCTTCATATGGTTACATATGTATATGATCTCCCCTGTACACCAACAATATATTTCGTGACTCCTGATTTGGAACCAGAAAGTGATGCACTGCAATCTTGAAATTGACTGTTATGGGAGGGATCATTGATGGGACAGTGCAAAAAGATATTTGTTGGCATGCGAATGATAAAATTTCATGTGTTTTCATATTGTAGGATCATTGTAATCAACTTCGCCTCTGATCGTGATCACCGGTGAAGGTATCTTTAGGCTGTGACACTAGACTTTGTCAATGGCGCCTATCTCAAGTTGTCACTAAGAATGAAAAATGGCCTCTCCGTGTGTACTATACTCAGCTGAGATATATCACAATCCTGTTTCATCGTGGACTGACTCAGTGGCAATACTCTCGAGCGAATAGTACTAACTTGCCAGAATTTGGGTTGATGATAATAATATGATACATGACGAGAATCAGCAGCACCTTCCGACGCCACTGGGGTGATTGCAGCGCTCACCGCCATCCATAACTACTTAACGTTACTGTGGTCGTACTAATCTTGATGATGCTTGTTAAATCACCTGTTACCTTTCTGGTTTCGCGCGCATCAACACCACAAAGATGGCGAAATAGAGAGCGGCGTGATGAGGGAGTGAAGGTGGGATTAGTAGTAGATAGTTCCAGGATGCAGTCAGTTGCCACTTGCTAAAAGATTCCCAAGCCCATCATTTGACCATCGCCTTCGATTCAATATATTCTTTCCTTCAAAATTTAGATCAGTGTCCTGCCTTTGCAATTAAAGTGACCGGGGAGTCCATATCCACATGCGCACTCGGGCTGGTCCCAGCGACTTGAAGGAACTACTTATTAATAACTGGACGAGACTCATGTGTAGAATCCATGGGCTCGCGACCGGCATCAGCGATCGAGAGGCATTATTAAGAGTTGGGTGGTGAACGAGGTGGAGTCTTTCATAGTGAAACGATAGGCGTGTGAAAGAGCTTCTGGCAGTAAAAATTCAGAACTAGGAATCGTTTAGATTTCTTAGACGGAGTCAAACCATCCTTACGGGTCTGAGAAAGGAGTCGGAGAAACACTCACCCCAGAAGCTGTCGCTTCAACCCCCGCTTCCCATCACAGGCGGCGACAACACGAATGTAGGCTTTGAACTCCAGAAGGGCGACAAATTTATGGCTAACCTCCTTGGAACCAAACCCAAAACCCTTCGTGCCCTGGATGACCGACTGGTCGAGGACATCGTTCCCGATAGGTGAGGAATGAATCGGGCGGACCGTTGAATCCAGGAGTCTTCTGTGGTTGCTAATGACGTACACGCCGCAGGGTTGGTGATGAACATCCGCGATAACAAGTGTTCACATTCTGTTGAGCGAAGTTAGCAACGGCTAATACCCAATAATCGCAAGTCAACCCACCGGCACCCAAACATACAAGATACTAGATGGTAAATGAACGTCCGATCTTTGCATGTATGGCTGACATGCTTTCGTTGTCGAAGGGAACTTTTGCACAGACAAAGACAACAACGAAAATCCATACGTTGGCCTCATGACTGGTGTAGGCTTTTCCATTCGACAATTCGGGTGGCAAAGTGGTGAAGACGTGAGTGAAGACGGCCATGCGAGAAAGCGGCAAGATGAGATGTACCATTGTGAAGGATATTATTTCCGTAGCAATATTTTGGACTGCTAATCTGACAAAACCTGCCAGCGACACGAGAGGAGCATTCGGACAGCCAGGGTGGGTTAGTGCCTTGCTCTCGAGTCTCGACGTCCTGAATCGCGGTCACGTGGATGTGAGAATGCGAACTGCAATCGATTCGACTGTGGTGACACGTGACAGACACTGCCTGGCGATCTGCGTGAGCTGTTCTACGACCTTCAAGTCGACGAACGACACCTGCGACTGCATTCGACATCTCCTCAGTCTTGGATATTAACGGACACAGGCGTTCGGATCTAGAGTCTCTTCGAGTTGTTACTATCCTATTTCCCTTTTCCCCTTTTGCCTCGTTGATTTCCATGTTTCAGCGTCGTACCATCAATCTTGTACTTGTATGCACCCGCCTCTATCTCATTCCCATCGCCGCCGCCCCTTCACCCCCATGCCCAATCTATCTGGTCTCCATAATGTTTCGCCTATACGTTCTGGTTTCATTCACAAAACATCCCCTGCGTCGCACTCTTATCGAACTGGTCTCTGCGTCGCATTGCGTCCGTTGCTTCCGACCGTAAATCCGGAACACGCAATTTGGATCAAAATTTTCTTCAATAACTACAACCTGCCGCTTCGCACCCGATGACTTGTTGATGGACTATGCCCCCGGCATGTTGTTCGCCAATACAGTATGGACAGGATAGCGTGCAATCGTGCTCTTCAGCTAGTATGTCTACTCTCGTCTTACTTGCGTTTTTTTTACCCTTCGGTTTCCCAGCACTGGCTTATGGATCTTGAGCGGTTAAGGTGGTGCAGGACTCTTCGGGGCGCGTTTTAGTTGGGGGCAAGAAACTCACGAAAGTCCCGTGTTCACTACATTGATTGCAACGAGGAAGCGATGTGCGCGCGACTGCTCATCCAAGAAGGATCCAATTTCTGTCGCACCGGCAAGTTGGCTGCATGGTGGAGCATGAACATGGTGAAGACGGACAAACGGGAGTTACCTGGTGTATCGACCATGCCCGCCTTTTGAGGTCGAGGGGGGGTAAGCTCGCTTTCTGTCCTACCACCTGCATAGCGATTTTCGCTTTCAGAAACTTTGTTTGCGCATCGGGGAATACACCGCAAGGTAGGGGGCCAGTGCCTGATGTATCTGACACCATCCCCAAGGTAGTCAAACAACCCTCAAAGGACCAGCGATTTGGTCACCTTTCGGCTCCACCAATGAAGTGTTCGCTTGATATGGTTCACAGATGTCACCCAAGGGTCACGTATCCCTCCTACCCTCCCCACGTTCGGGAAAGGAAAGCGTAGATTGTCTCCTTCGAGTAGCTCCGAGCGTTAACTATCCATGCACGCGCTTCTGGCTCCATGTCAGATCTGGATCAGCCCTCCTCACCTCCCGTTACTCTTTCCAATTCAATCATCCGCAGACTCGCGGCGCGTCCGAGTTCTCTAGTGGCATGTTGCATTTACTCGAAAAGCTGATACCTCGCCGTTGTTGAACTCGCACTCATTCGAGGTCTGCGCAATCAGCCGGGAACCGAGACACGTCGTTCGAGTCACCCATGTCACAAGACGACATGGCCAGTCATGTTAGTCTTACTGTACGTCTAGACATAGTCACCCAATTCCCATCCCCCCTCATCATTCTGGACGTGCTCGTACTGGAACGATACCTGCACTTCCATCCTCGCCTTAACCAGTGATATCCTCAGGACGGGGGGCTGATCCCTTTCAAATTTGTACGGACAGCGACAGCAGCGATCACATGCCGGCCGGTAAGAGTCTTTCTCGAGTAAGAAACACGGCGAAGACGAACAGATTGACGATGGGGAGAATGAGCATTCGATCAAACCTGAGGGTCTCCACGAGGCAGCAAAAGGCGAAGACAACGTGGGTCTACTAAGCACCGTTCAGCGCAGCCTGAGTTCGTGCAACGCGAGTAGCTCTCAATCGTGCTTTCAATCCCGATCCAACATGATCTCGTCACGGTCCCAGGCTGGGTTTGCGCTCCTCTGGTGCGCGTAGTTGCTCATCCCAAACCTAGGGAACGCATCACGGTCGTCGGTCGAACTGGCCCGGTCCGAAGTCCGGGAGTACCTCGAATACCGGCGGAAAACCACATTTAGACGGCCAGTGTTGTCGCCGATGCATCGCGTGTCGTCCCAGGACCTCCACGTCACCCCGTCGAGCGTGTCCATCTCAGCACTATCCGAGGCGATGACGTTGCAACTAACAGCACGTTCCAATCAGAATGTGACATAGGGAAGTGTCGGAGGTGCCCACTGACTCGCGGTGGCGAGAGTCTACCAGGTATCAGTACGACAGCGCAGTCGTTCGTCGGGGCTCCTGTGATGATTGATGGAAGATCTGATTCGACCGTATCGGCGAGCTAAGCGGACACAACGCGTGCGATGGATCGACCGGACATGGCATAGCGACCTGCCATCAGCCGACTAGATTTGTGACGTATCCGTCCAAGAGGTAAGCCGTCAATATATACCTATGTACATGGTAGGAGTAGGGTAATTCACAACCTGTTGGCCTATCCTGCGATGGTTGCACCCATAACGCTGTACGTGCATCGTTCTCCCCAATGTAGTCCGGGGCGAGTGCAAGGTACATACTGGTTTCTATATATAATATACCTGATATCTTTCATGATGCCCGCAACACATGTTCGAACGTCAAACACACGGCATCCCAGTAGACAGTGATGCGGGCTATATTCATAGTGCGATAAGTACATCGAAGGCACCAACATCTTCCACTATCCAACAATGGCTCAGCGAATCTATCGTGGTCATCAGTCTACCGAGTTCCAACGTTCCAAGTCGAATTGTCTCTGATTCGCCTTAAAGCCGCCCAGCTCAGAGCATGACATGCATATTGATATGTGAATAAATAGCCGAGTCATGCTCCCAACGGAGCATTTGTACACTGTATTGACTGGAAATGCGTTGCGATAGTACACCGAATCCGGTATCAATCCCCTGCCAGCGTCCACAGAGGTCACGGTCATGCAGCCCTCGCACACTGATGATGAACCGAGGCAACATGATGAATAGGAACTAAACGCACCGAGGAAGAGGATCGATTCGGAATGCTGGTTATGGTAACGATTTCAACCGTAGAAACTGCGGTGGAAAGCATACTCCTAGATATATATTCAGAGGAAACAACGCAGCCGTTAGCGTTGTAGTAACAGAGGCGGACGAACTGATAATAGGGTGTCATAAGCCATACAAGAGTCTTGGATTCTCCTTTTCCCAATCAGACGTTCCGTTCCAACTCTATCTAGAACGCCAACCGTGGTACAACTCAAAGACCACGCGCTTCAAGACGACTCTTGAATATCCTTTGGAACTTACGAACGTGAACAAAGTTCATGAGCATGTAGTGCTGTCCTGAGACGTCCGTGTATGTGGGCTCTTCACGACTGAACTGTGCCCACGGTCGAGGTTGCTTGTGCAACCAATCTTCCTTGGATCTACGGAGCGGATTGGCGTAAAATATGACCACGACAGCTACGAGGAGGCAATCGATGAGTAATGGTTACAACAACATGATTCGAAGCGAACGTACAAACTGAGCCGCTTGGGTTATATTCCTCGCCGCACTCGATAAACGATCCAGCGGTGTCAACCCAATGGACGAGCTCCTCGGGCGTGACAGTAGACTCCCCAAGCCGCTCTGGAGGAGACAATTTCCGTACGACGTCCAGTTGCTCCCTACGAGTTAATGACCGCAACGACAGTGCGAGATCAGATGCGCCCTGTTTCGACATGAATCCAAAGGGCGGAACAAATTGAGCATGCCGCTTGTCCAGTCAATCTCATGCGTACGATCGGCAATGTGTGATGGAATGTTGATGAAATCGGTAAATTTGACTTCATCTCCATGGCTTCAACACAATTGGTAACCTCGTAAGCGACGACACCGCCATAACAGTAACCAGCGATAGTGTAAGGGCCGTGTATCTGAGGCCGTTCGACGGCTGCAACGTATGAGAAAATCATCTTGTCCATCGATGCGAAGGAGGGATGTCTGGGTTCGAAACCACGAGCTCGGAACACATGGAAGGGCCGCTCATTCCAGAAATATTTGGCGAGATTTACGAAGATGAGAATTTCGTCGACGCCGGTATGGACCATGAAGATGGGAGTCTTATTCCCAGTGTGGTTAAGAGGACCATGCGATCATAGTCTTCTAAGTTGATGTTCTTTGACTTCAACGCGTGGAAATAGTTAGTGGGACTTGACATGATTGGATGCTTGAAAATCCGGATGGAGAATGTTAAATGCAGACTCGGCGTCTCTCTTGAGACGAATGAGATCAATGGAGGTACCATCGAGTTCAAAAAAGTTGCCTGTCGCAGAGACGTCGGCGACATCCAAGTTGAAAATGTTAGAGTAGATATACGAGCGTCTTCTCGCGATCACTGGAGGTGACAAAGGCTCCACGAGCCGCGCTGAGCAACTTGTCGGCACGGGATATGGCTGGCGAGTTCACCCTCTTTGAACCGAGCGACAACATGAAAGTGAGAGAACTTTCCCAGTGTAGTCTTCTCTATCTGTTTGAGGGGAATAGGAACGATGTGCTGGGGAGGGAGCGTAGTCATGTTGACAGAAATCTCGTGTGGCGCACGATGAGTTACTGACACATGCATCCCCACTATCTAAGTCGAAAGAAGGCGAGTAGAAGATGATAAAACCTTCCGTTTGTTGTCCGGGAGCACAGTAACGTGAGGTGGCAAGAAAAGAGTGGGTAACACCCTTGACGGTCTTGAGATGTGTGTTTGAAGCTCAGGAAAACCGTAGGAGACAACGTGAACGGTGACGGTTCCCTTGATGGGCCCGCTGAGTCCCAACGAACCGTCCAGGATGATACCCATGTCGCCCGTGCAGTACAAACCGCCCTCAACGAATGAAGACTGGGTCGCTTGGATGTTGTAGTACCGAACGAAAAACATAGGCCCACGAACGAGAAGCTCTCCCCTCTCACCGTCGGGAAGAACTGTTATACCATCCTCGGATTGACGACGCGCATCACACATCGTGGGTTGGGGATACCAAGATCTAGGAACTCGAACTTCGGTTCAGAAATAGAGACATTGGTTGGATTACATATATCCAACGCTGTGGCAAACATGTTAATATCAAACCCATTTACTGAACGCAGTACTTACCACGTCTTATTCGTGCCTAAGCCAGGAGAGGACGAAGGGTAACTTGGATGGGTCGCGAGTGGTATTCCTAAGCAGTAACAAACGCCTTGGCAGTTTATGAGACGACCGCCGACTATGCGCATAAGAGAGGTCAAGCCAAAGATTTGGAAGAGATCGGATCTCTTCTCCAGATCCCGAGTAAGCTTGAAAAGAAGGAAGTTGGGGGCGAAGGGATCGGACAAAACAACAGATATGTGCACGTGGGCCTGAGACGTCCCACGTAGCAAGAGAGCAATGTGCATTTCGGGTGATCCAGCAACATGATGGAAACCAACCCCTGATGATCACACGTCAGATTTGAAGGACGGTTCGAACTTATAAAAACTGACGGTTCAGAACATTAGACTGCGGAGTCAAACGATAGTGACACCCTTATAAGAGCAAGCGGCCAAAATAGTTCGATGAGTTAACGATTAGTTTTGAAACCCCAGGCGATCATGTAATCAAGAAGAGAATAGCTTCATCGTGTGGTTGAACAATGCGAGCGACCCGGCCGGCCGACACGTTACAGCCCTCGGCTGCGATGATCAGGTCGGAGAGGAGGTGAATTTCCTGCTCTGGAATATATTTAATTTGATCTGCACCAGACCCGCTAGTAGCCAGGTAACCAAGCGAGTGATGCTTGTGATATGAGAAACATGTGCCTCTTTGTGGGCGTGCTGTCCTCGTATTCCGTCAAGTAAACGAGAATGATAGACCCAGATGGCTTGATCAACTCCGGGAGTGCACGAGCTAGGTCGCGCATACTCCATTGAACGAGCTGAAAGTCCCTCGAGTGAGGTAGCCGTCGAGGGAGTTGGATTGGGTGGCGAATGCGACGAAGTCGTCGGTGGTGAAATGGTGGCGAGGCGGGCTCCAGGCGACAAAAGATAAACCCTGAAAACCGTCCTTAAGGATCGAGGAGCCGTCGAAGGGGAGTCAAAGAGCGACTGCCGTTTCGACTTTTTTTTCTTATCCCTAGCAAGGATAGCGCGAATGTCGGCTCCGTACTCCATGGGTCTAACGAGTTTTCACCCAGATTCAGAACGATTCATACCCCCTGCCGGTTACGGTATCCACACGAAGAGGTCCTCGATGGATGAGGTGGGAGCGAGCAGACCACTGGATCCAGGAGTCATCCGTGAGCGCTCAAGTGCCCCAGCTAATGATGCACGCACCGATGAGTCGATGATAACTATCCGTGATAACCAGCGCTTTCGTTTTGCTGAACGGGATTAACAACGACCAGTACTCCGAGGAATCGTCAGTAAACACATACCTTAGAGGATACTCCACCCATAATCTTTGCCGCAGACAAGGACATGAAGGACAACACTAACTACTTCGACCTCGTGACCGGTATAAACATTGCATTCAATAATTCGAGGTCTGCAAAGTGGTAAAGGCGTGAAAAAAAAGTAATACGAGGAGTGGCAAGGCGAGACGTATACCAAGGTAAGCGAAATTATTACTGCCAATCTGATGAATGAATCTGAGATCGACATGGGAGAGGCACTCGAACTGCCAGGAAGGGATGTCAAAGGGTAGACGTGGTGGAGCAAAGTAGATACTGACTCATCACGGTCACGTGAATGTGAGAAGCCGATCGATGACGCGACGCAGGCTCTACATTCACTCCTCCAATGGACAGCTCACCCCTGCCAGGTTGAGGCCCGTCGAAACGTTCAACGTTGGTTGCAAGCCCACCCCGCGTTCTGTTCGAGCCTTCGGGTCGTCGGTATTCGGCATCCCACCCGGCCGGGATAATCAAGAGATCACTGAACAGACGCGCTTCATGCGCCCTCGGGTCTGGTCTCGCGCAGCGACGTCTGAGTTGAGCCCTACGCTGTCCTCTGCTGCACCCCATACGCACGACCGTGTTCGTCCCAGGTTCAACTCGAACGGTCTCCGTTTGGAACTCCTGTGAAACCCAACCCTCTTCGCCAGACTCTACTTTTAGCTGTTTCTCTTTTTCACGTTTTATCACCTCCCTCTGCAAACCTTTTGACTTCAACGCTGTATTTATGTTGTTGCAGTGCGTATCCTTTCCTTTCGTCTTGTTTCCTTGCTCACTCCTTGCTGGTAATGCGACAGCACCTGGTGTGTCAACATCTGGAAAGAATTGGGCACTTGGCGTGCCGGCTTATTTAGCTTGCTGGCTGGTTTGGATCATCATGGTGTTTATGGTTTGCGAAATTGTTTACTCCTACCGTCGATGGCGTGCCGGTAAGTGCCTTCTCGCTCTTACAGTCAACTCCAACTGAGACTATTCCAGAACGACCACGGATCATTCCCCTCTACCATTCGTCCTCCACATTCAGCCTTACCTGCATGACGTCGTACACCAACTTTTGCTTCATGCAGCGCATCCGATACTCGGCCTTCTTTGGGGAAAACCGTGGCCTCCGTGATGGTCTCGCGGAAACGTTCTGGTTTTATTCACAGAACTTGCCCACCGTTGCGCTCCTCTTATCCGCGGAAGGAAACGCGCAGGTCACCTGTCTCAAGCAGCTCCGAGTGTTACCGATCCACTGGACCCAAGCGAGGAGAGGAAGCAGCCAAGGTTGAAGCCGTTGAGGAAGATGAGTAAGATGAGGGCAAGGAAGACGAATACGAAGAGAAGGTAGAGGAGGTAGAAGAAAGTAGTGAAGCCCATCCACGCACCTCTGGTTCTATGTCGTATCTAGGTCGGCTCATCACCTTGTGTTACCCTTTCCAATTCCGTCGTCCCCACACCCGTGCCGCGTCGATGTCCTCCAGTACCACGACACATCATACCCAACAAACTGATACCTCGCCGTCGTCGGACTCGAACTACGCAATCGACCGGAAACCGGGACACATCCGAATCGCCCATGTCGCAGGCGATGACTGGATCTGTCATGTCGAGTCCTACGTCTGGGTATGGTAGTCCAATTCCTATGCCCCCCTCGTCATCCTCAACCTGGTCAAGGACGGGCCCGTGCTACGTGTCATTCTCTGGAGCATCTCCATCTCGGCGCCATTCGAGGCAACAACGTCACGACTAGCAGCACGATCACGATCACGTGAAGGAGCAAGAGCTGGAGTACCGATTCCATCACCGAGAGGCAACGAGAGTCGGCCAGATATCAGTACGGCAGCGCAGTCGTTCGTCACGGCACCTGCGACGATCGCTGGGAGGTCTGATTCGACCGTACCGTCGAGCTGGGCGGACGTGTCGCATATGGTAGACTGACCGGACACGGCATGGCGACCTGCATAAGCCGTTTGCTCTCCTGTCGATCTTCTCTTTTCTTTTTGACGGACGACACTTGCGACTCATGGATGCATCCCTCCATCTCGGGCCACCTCAGTCTTCGATATTCAGACGGTCGGATTCAAGAGTCTGTCGTGGCACCCCTATTTCTTATCTCGAGACGTTGATTTGCATGTTTCAGCATCGTACTATTAACCTTATCCTTGCACGCATTTATCTCCCATTCCATTGCCATTGCCACTTTATCCCCCCCTCCATTGTCAATCCATCTCTTTCTCCACTCACACGAGACATGTTTTTTTTTGCTGTTGCTGTTGCTTTTTTCTCTTGTTGTCTTCCTTTCCCCCCGCCGTGACCTATAAGTCGTTGCATTTTGGTACCTGTTTCTGTCGTGTTGCACCGTCTTATTCAATCATACTAGTGTTTCTTCTTTTGCTTGCTGCTCGCACGAGACGGCCCGTGTGTGAGCTCCTCTATCGAGGAACCAGACAAGACCCGCGTGCGGTGGTGGACATGACAACTTGACAAGAGGCGATTTTACCATGAGAGGTTCCACTGACCACTAAGACTCAGGTCTGCAGTTGTGTTTCCTCTAACGCCTCAATCCATATCGTCTTTAATTCATCGTATCTTGAGTCCTCAGGCATCAGGCTCGGCGCTCAACTCAGAGCGTGACATACGCATCAATATGTAAATAAATTTTCGAGTCATGCTCCCAATGGAGCGTTTGTACACTGCGCTGTACTGACGAAACACCGAAATGAGAACAAGAAATATACATGAATAGACAAATCAGATCCATCGTCTGACCATCAGGATCATTCAAGAACATCATCATCTTTCATCACCACCTTTCCTCAATCCACCGGCACCAGTGTCCCTCCGTCTCCGTTCAAACTCGGCTCTCGTCACCTCGACGCTCCTGTAGTCGAATGCCCTCCGATTCATCCACTTCTTCCTCTACGACCTGGCTTTGGCCAGGGGCACCATCTGCGAATTCGATAAGAGACACGGCAGCGTGTTGGCTGGAAATAGACTGCGATATGACACCGAATCCGGTGTCAATCCCCTGCCAGCGTCCACGAAGGTCGCGTTCATACAGCTCTCGCATCCCGATGATGAACCGAGGCATCATGATGACTAAGGCTGTATCACTAAACACGTCGAGGAAGAGAATCGGAGTGCTCGTTATGGTGCCTCCGCTTGTTACCGCGCCACTGACAGTGTAAAGCACGTTTCTAGATATTCAGAGAAAATATACAAGTGGTCAGCAGCAACATAGGAAGGCGGACTTAGGGCAGCGAATTGAAACAAGCGTGGTGAAATTGAGACGTACGCGAGGAAATAAAGAATTCCTTCCCTCACGAGGAGTCGCATGTATCGATTAGGCTGCCACTGCTTCGTCGCCTTGTACATTTCCACTGACTGCTTCAATGTTTGGGCAACGGAGAGAACCAAAAGCGCAGTAGCAAGAATAAATTGTGGGATAAAACCACACCAGTTAACCGCGGACGTCATGTCGAAGCTGTAACTGCAAAAAGAGAAATTGGTGACTTGGGTTACTGAGACTGTAGAAGAAATGACATCGCATGGATTGTCCCTGCGTGAAATTGCGGCGTCACATGTAATTCAGATCGAGACACACCTAATGAATAGGTGTTGGGATTGCTATAGATGCCTGCAAGAACAAGGGAAACTATGACCTGTGAGATGTTAATCAACAAAAGGGCATAAAGTATCATTTTGGATCGATTCCACATTGCATACACCCGCATGATCATAACCCCTGCCATTTTAAACCATTATTTGTAAAATGATACTAAGGGGTTCGGTCACTCACAATCAGCAATGGGGAGAAATAATTGGAACTCCCAAGTTGGTACCAGATCAATTATGGTGCCTTTGAAATATTTATTCCTCGCTCTGGTGTGGTGAAAGCAATTGCTTGATTCCCTTACAACTGTGGAACCATGGTCAGCACTGTTTAAAACCTGAATTTGGGTGCAAAGTACACACATCTACAAAAAATAAGTCATTGCTGGTCACATGCAAGCCCACAAAAACGACTAACTATATTCGACCCAGGCACAAATGTAGTACCACCTATGGATGAATATTTGGTCAGATGAATGGTCCTCTGGTTGCACTTTGAACATACCGAGGGCATAAAGGCTCCAGGATGCACGCATTCATGTTAGTGTTATAATTCATCATCCATTTAGCAGCCAGACTTACATAATGTAGGAAAGACCGACATAGCGAACCTAAGAAACGGTCACCTCGGAATATGCGTTAGATGATCGATACCCACTAAGATGAACATTGTAGAGATCCATGTCCAACGTTTGCGCTATCGTACTGTCAGGGACACTGGTACTTCATTAGTCATCCGAGCTGCTTTCTTACCCAAATGTAGTCGATCTTTCAACTTGTCAACTGACGAATAGAATTTGGAGAACTAGTTTGTAAATAACGCACCTCTCTCGGAAAGGTGATGACTCCAGATGTCGAATCAAAAACGATCATTATGGGCTGAGAGAATAGAGTATAGAAGAATATCTCACGATAATCATATACGATAGCAGTGATCATAATAACTGCAATGGTATGTAAGGTCAGTTATTTGCTGGAGGGACGGGCAAGCTTACGGGATACATAATCGTTGAGCTGGACAGATGCCAAGACGGGCTGTAGGTCCGAGGACATTGCAGGTGCAAGAGGAAAGCAGTGCTGAACAATACACAGAGATAAAGAGCCAAGGAGTGACTCGCAGGGGCTGCGAGTGGACCAGTGAACCGTGGTCCTTGTGTAGTTATATGATCTCCCCGGCAAATCAACAATTATTTGAAACCTGATTTGGAGCCGAAGGTGATGCACTGTTGATCAATGACATGCACGATCTTGCCATCGGAAGGCCGCGTTGGGTCTTCGTTGGCATGTAGATGACAAATTTCGCGTTCCACACTGCAGGACATGTAACCAATGAAGCTTTGAAGGATTGAATCATGGATTTTGCTTCGGATCATGATTTCTTGCAAAGAAGTCTCTAGGCGGCGGCAACAGGCTCAGCGGTAGTATGAGTGAAAATGCCCTCTCCACATCCGTAATCGCTTGAGATATGTCAATTTGTGTGCAAGTCCGTTTTAACGTAGAATGAGTCCGTAGTGATACTTTCGAGCAAAGAATACGATTCTGGGGTGGCCGCAGTAAACAATATCATCAGAATAGATGGTGAGTATGAGAAGCACCGTTACGCCCAGATATTATGCCTCGATGCATACAACCTCACAGCCGCGCCGAGTTTTACACAGTGGTATTTACCATGTGTTTTTCCACCCCGATTGATGCACAGCAAAGCGTCTCGGAGTCGGCACAGAGTGGAATAAATTTGCAGATCTGAGTCCACGGACATCTCTATAGCACTTGTGAAATCAACAATGACATTTCTGGCATCGTGTTCATCATCGGCGGAAAAATGGCGGGGAGAAGAGCGGCATGATGACTCCCATTGATGAGGGAAAGGTGGAATCAGCAGATAGTACAAGGAGATAATGACCTCATGGCCATCGTTTCGTAGTCAATATTCTCCATTTTGGCGCTGCTTACATTCTTTATGTAAAATTTAGAATTGGACCATATCCTTCATCATAGAAGGCAACGAAAAACGATCAAAGAGCGAGCATAGGATTTTGAAACACTACCACCCCATCTCACTTGAGGACACGCCTGATGGCCACATCGATTGGAATAATTTCCACACTGTTGTATATGATCTGAGCTCTCGCCGGAGGGACCTTCTTCTTCCACCGCAAATATTAACGCAGGTACTAAAATGCGTAGTAGTTACTAAGCGGTTTGTAAATACAGCCACCAGTGAGATCATACGTTGTGGGTGTGAGGGTACTGTGTGATGTACGAATGCTAGTCGATGTGCTGTCTGTGCCGCTACCTATATTCTTTCCATCAAAATTCAGATCAAAACACATCCTGTGGAGTCTGCCATGGAAGGCGACGATATAACAAATGATTCAGAGCGCGCACAGTGACGTGTAACCTCTGTAGCTCATCCGACATGTTGAAGTGACACGTCTGGTGTAACCTTGAAGATAACCGAAACTAATACGAACCTAGTATCTTTATCCGCGATGACTCCCCACTGCGCCTCTTTCCAGTGGCATGGCTGATGAGACCTGATATCTGAGAGGCTGTGAGAGCTGAACACCGTTGTAATACGGTTTTTATGAATCTCTGCCATTAGCTAGCCGGGTAGTCCTGCGAAACCCAACCCTCTTCGTAAGTAGTAGGCTCTACTTTTGGCTGTTTCATTTTTCACGTTTTATCACATCCCCCTGCAAACCTTTTTTTGACCTCAATGCTGTATTTATACTGTTGCAGTGCGTGCCTTTTTTATATATATTTCGTCTTGTTTCCTCGCTCACTCCCTGCTGGTAAGGTCGCGGAATATCCCAATCCGACAGCAGCTGGCGTGTCAGGATCTGGAAAGAATTGGGCACTTGGCGTGGCGGCTTATTTAGCTTGCTGGCTCGTTTGGATAATCATGGTGCTATTTGTGGTGCACGAACTCGTTTATTCCTTCTACCGGCGATGACGTGTTAGTAAGTTCCCCCTCGTTCTTACGGTCGACTCCAACTGAGACTGTTCCAGAACGACCGCGGATCATTCCACTCTACCTTTCACCCTCCGCATTCAGCCTACATCCGATACTCGGCCTTCTTTGGGGAAAACGGTGGCCTCCGTGATGATCTCGTCGAAACATTTTGATTTTATTCACGGAACTTGCCCACTGTTGCGCTCTTCCTACCTCGAGCAGGTCTGCATCCCACTGCTTCTGTCGTTCTCAACCGCGAACCCAGAATATGTTGCCTTGATCGAAGCTGGCTTCAATGGTCGTGACACGACCTTCTTCCGTCGTCTGATGGCACGTTGACGGATTATGCCCGCGGTGTGTTGTTTGCCAGTGCTGCATGGACAGTATAGCACACACTCTTCCTCTTCATCAACCGGTATATCTACACCCATCCCCCTTGCGTCTCTTTAACCCCTCGTCTGTCTAGGATCGGTCTATGGATCTCGAGCGGTCAAGGCTTTGCGGGATTTTGTAGTCCCCGTTTTTGGTGGGAGGAAGAGGGACATGAAAAGTCCCTGTCCATTGACAGTGGTAGAAGGAGGGCGCCGATGCCTTTCTGTGGATCTGGAAAGCTTGCACGCGTCTGCGCATTCAAGAGGCACTTGATTTCTATCTGACCATCAAGCCACCTACACGATGGAGCATATACATGGCGAAGGACGAAGCAGAGGGGGCAGAGTTGCCTGGCGTATCGATTATGCCCGCCTTTGAAGTCGAGCAGGTGTTGGCGGCAGTGAGCTTGCCATCTGTCCCACCGCCTGTCGCGCCCTCGCCAGTACCTGAAATGTCCGACATCATTCCCAAGGTGGTGAAACGATTGTCCAAGAATCGGGATATTGGTGGCCCTTCGACGTCACCGATGACATTGCCGTATCTATTTGCGGCGTATGGTGCGCAGGTGTCGTCCAAGGACCAGATACCATTCCCACCATCGCCAAGTTCGCGGAAGGAAAGGCGTCGATCACCTGTTTCAAGTAGCTCTGAGCATCATCGATCCACTGCACCCAAGCAAGTAGAGGAAACAGCCAAGGTGGAAGACGTCGAGGAAAACGAAGAAAATGATAACGAGGAAGACGAAGACGCAGAGGAGGATGTGGTGGTGGAATAAAATAGTGAAGTCCATGCACGCACCTCTAGTTTCATGGTCGAATCTGGGTTAGCCCATCACCTCCCGTTACCCTTTCCGATTCCGTCATCCACACACCCGTGGCGCGTCGATGTCGTCGAGTGCCATGACACGTTCTACTCGACAAGCTGATAGTTCGCCGTCGTCGAACTCGAATTCGAACTCCGCTCACTTGAGGTCCGCGCAATCGACCGGAAACCGGGACACATTCGAATCCCCCATGTCGCAGGCGATGACTGGATCTGTGATGTCGAGTCCTACGTCTGGATATGGTAGTCCAATTCCCATGCCCCCTCGTCATCCTCAACCTGGTCGAGGAAGGGCCCGTGCTGGAACGATGCCTGCATTCCCATCCTCGCCTTCACCAGTGATATTCTCAGGGTGGGGATTGATCCCTCGAATACGTACCGACAGCAAGAACACCGACCACTTGCCGGCCGGATACGAATCTTTCTTGAGCAAGGAACAGGACGAAGACGAAGAAGTCGACGATGGAGCAGCCGGAACCAGAGGGTCCCCACGAGGCGGCAGAGGGTGAAGACAGCGTGGGCCTGCTGGGCGTCGTCCCGCACACCCTGCGTTCATCCAACGTGAGCAATCGACAGCGATGTGGACGCCGCAGCTCCCAATCGGTTTTTTAATCGTTGTCAAACTCGGTCTCATCAGGGTCCAGAGCCGGGTCTGCGGTACGCTCGCGTGCACAGTCGCTCATCCAGAACCTAGGGAACGCATCACAGTCGTCGGCCGAATTCGTTCGGTCGATACATAGCCGGTGAACCTGTCTATGGCACGCCTCGAGGAAGACATGGTCTATACTTCCGATGAGTGGTCGCGGTCCGGGAGCGCCTCGCATAATGACAGCAGTCAGGAGAATTATACATTTGGACAGCCAATGTTGTCACCGATACACCGGGTTTCGTCTCAGGGCCTGCGCGTCACTCCCTCCAGCATCTCCATCTCGGCGCCATCCGAGGCAACGACGTCGCAACTGACAGCACGTCCTGAATCACGATCACGGTCACACGAAGAGGCGAGGGTGCTGATTCCATCACCAAGGGGCGACGAAAGTCGGCCGGATATTAGTACGGTGGCGTAGTTGTTCATCACAGCACCCGTGACGATCGCTGGGAGGTCTGATTCGACTGTACCGTCGGGCTGGGCGGATGCGATGCATATGGTAGACCGACCGGACACGGCATGGCGACCTGCATAAGCCGTTTGCTCTCCCTATGGCTCTTTTCTTTTTGACAGACGACACTTGCGACTCATGGATGCATCCCCCCATCCCGTGCTCCCTCAGTCCTGGATATTCATGGTCATTCGGACGGTTGGATTCAAGAGTCTCTCGTGGCTACCCGTATCCCTCATCTCGAGATGTTGATTTACATGTTTCAGCATTGTACTATTAACCTTATCCTTGCACGCATTCATCTCCAATTCCATTACCATTACCATTGCTACTTCATCCCCCACCAATCCCAATCCA
>JBBPLP010000447.1:0-21386 GCA_038089875.1 Fistulinella prunicolor
AGACCATTATCATATAAAGGGCATGCCGCACTCGATGAAGTTCACCAACTCAGACTTGAACCGACCCAGAACCACCAAATACCACCATGTCATTCTGCCTCATTTGTTCTCTTCACAAGTTCTATCGCCCCAAACTGACCAGCCCTGGACAATTACCCCCTGTCTCTTCGGACCTTGCAACAGAGCTAGAGGACTCCCGCAGATTTTCCTTGAACTCGGTATGCATATCACGTCCATAATCACCCCCATGACTAATGTATGCTTTCTCCAACAGCTCATGGTACTCCTTGCGTGAGCCATCATTCCCACATGTCATCCCGTCACTGACAACTCTTCGTCACGCAGCGTCCTCGCCATCTCTGGGTCCAAAATATTGCAACCGGTAGCATTGATCCTTCTCATTTACACCATCAACCTGCGCCTGGCCATGAACACTTGTTTCCTCCATGTAAGCACTACTCTCCTTCGTGCATCCGCCCTCATTTTTGATTGCCTTGTCATTAATTAGAATTACTTTACATTCTCGAGATCTCTGCACGTCATACCTTTGCTCGGCACATACTGCATGGCCGGCGTCGAGTTGATCTCCGGCATGCAGTCACCGGCCCTCGCAGTACTTGGCCTTCTGCTGGGCGCCTTGCCCCTCGTCGCCATAGCTATTCATCATGGGAGACAGTGTGTTGAAGCGTTCACACCAGGATTGCCTATGCGGATGCAGGATCTGTCTGTGCCTGCCGTGCCCCGTTCCGTTGATACCACACTCCCGTCCGACTGAGCGGCAAGGAGAGTGTCGATTATATCGAGCTAGTAAATCATAGTAGACTCGATCTAAGTATATCAATTCTATGTTTTTCTCCTGGACATTGCAAAAATTTTTGGTCTCGAAGGACCACGGAACTCAGCCAGGAAGGATACGTGAACTTAACAATCAACTCATCAACTATGTATGTAGTCTAGGAAAGCCCTCCGGTGCATTGCTATATTAAGGGCACATATCTTATGCAAACAAATCGGGCCGAACCAGATCACATCCAATCATGTGCAGCATCGGTTTTCATATAATTCCCAGTTGTCATTAGTGAGCGGAGGCATTTCGAAAGACGTATTCCTTTGTATCATGCACACTGTGTCGCAATGAAACATCTTCGACCGCGTCAATCAAGGCATGCTACACACGCACATTCAATCAGCTCTCCTTCTGAACATAACCTTTGCCGTTGGATTAGGTACCAACGCCGTCGCAAAACGAAGCGTCTTCGGGCGCGCCGCATCCTCCAACTTGATGTCATACGTCATCACAATGTGGGCCAACATGGTCTTCAGCTCATTTGCAGCAAAGAAACGTCCTGGGCTAATAGTGACATGCGCACAAAGAGTCGACGTCAGCGATCACCCATCATTATCAGCCCCGCAGGAAAGAACATACCACGCGTGCCGACCATGTCCAAAGGGCAAATACTCGACCGATGTCGAGACGAAATGTTGCTTCACCTTCTCGCCGGAATCTTCGTGCACGTCGGAAAACCGAAATGGTTCAAATGCGCGGGGGTTTTCATAGAACGCTTCATCGAGGTGTATGGGTCGAGCGGCTGCGGCGACAATCGTGCCTTTGGGGAGAAACGTGCCGTCCGCGAATGTGTAGTCTTTCGATGCTTTGCGTATCAGGCTCTCTGGCGGGGTGAGCGATCAGAACGGCTCAATACATCAAACGGATTTTTTGGGATGCTTACTTCCAGTGACGCCTTCGAGGCGTTGGCACTCCCTGAGGAAGCTGTCTACTTTCCGCATCTTTCCCACTGCAGTCTTGGACCACCCCTCGTTCTCGATGATGCCTCCGATCTCCTCACGAAGAGGTCGGACATATTGAGGATTTGCTGCGAGGTAGAAGAGTACATGAGTGAAGCTCTATGATCTCACGTCAATCGAGGGACTGCAACATGAGATTTGAAGCATACAATGGAAGTCGTCTACCGGACATCCGAGACATCTAAGCGTCACAGGTATGCAAGGAAGCGATTCGAGGACCTACGTGAATAGCCGCGAAATTGATGGCCAATATCCGAGCTGTCAAGCACTTTACGGACGACTCCGGAGCCTCTGCCACCTCCATCAACCATGATAGAAAGTCGTTCTATCGACAAGTAATAGTGAGTGCCGCCTCCACTTGCGAATAAGATTACCAACGGGCTTATCAGCCCACTCATTCCCATACTCTTTAAGGTACCTTTGTCGTTCCTCGATTGTTGGTCGAAGAAGCTCCCTTGCGCGCTGATTAGTTTGATTTATGCTTGTGAGGAATTGAGTAGCCATTCTGTTACTGCGTCAGAAGCCAACCCACAGAGAGGCACGTGCCTAAGGCTCACGGTTTCAACAAGTCCGGAAACAACGCGATAATAGTCGCTGCTTTGACGACACCCATGGTATTCTGGATGACGAGGTCTATCCATTCGGGATCACGACCTAGAGCAACTCATGTAAAGCCAAGGGGAAACGGAGAACATGGGAAGGCTTACACAACGGAAGCCCAACCAACGGCCTGTTACTCGTTCTGCAAACTATCTCTTGCACAGTGGTGGTTGCTGCCACACTTTTCCATTCTGGGTGTTCCAGATTATCGCTTTAGATGACGCATGTGAAGGAGAGCGACACACTCACCGCTGCCCTTGATATCCAATACTTCGTCAAATGCCAGGACAAGCTCGGCCCTCATTTCTGGATATATGGATTCCATGTTTCGAGTCAGCTTTGAGCGCACAATCGACACGTGATAGGGGTTATGGTGAACTTCAGGCCCCATTGTGTAGTTGACACGAAGTTGCTGCCGCCAGCTTTCAGCGAAAGGCATTCTACAGGAAAAAACACAAACCTACCTCGTTCAAGGCATCATTAAACGAAAATGCATCATCGGGTGCTCCTTGCAGTTCCTCCAAATGCTCGCGGCTGCTCAAAACGACAATCCAACGATGGAGTTCTGCAACCTTGAATGGTGCTAACTTGTGCTGAAACTGGAGTAAGTATGCATGGAGTGTGCGAAGTACCAGACTTGCCTTTTCATACCCTTCCTGTATGACATCCAGCGCATTGGTGAGATACTTCAAACCAGCCCACCAGGAACCGAGCCAGCTAGTGGACCCAACCGTGGGTATAGCATCGAGCTGGAAATCGAGCCAAGGTTGAGGAGACTAAGTGATTCTCACAGCTAAACTCACCTTGGAGGGCCAAGAGAGTTTTACGGCAACCATGACAATGGCGAACGCTGCTACAGCATAAGAAGACATGCTCGCTGGTAGGTTCGAGGCACCTTGGGAGAAAGTATGAAGGTAATCGAACGGTTCTACTCTGTGGAAGCGCAACGCGAAAGAAGGAGGGGGAGGTATAGAACCTCTCGTGCAAGATGCCCCGACTTGAGGGGGCGTTTCGTGTGGTATGCTTTCGACCATATGGAGCTGTTTTAACCTCCTACACTCTGCCGTCTGGCAAAAATCTCTCTGCGACGTTCCTGTTCCATCCAAGCACTTTCGGGTGGACAGGGACCAAAGGTGACCACCGTTTTTCGCCTGCTTACGGCTGGGTCAACACGTACACCACGAAATAGGGGCCGAGTAACGACGTCAGAAATTTTCGCTGACCTGAAGACGGAGAATGTGCCCTCACTGGCTGTCCGGATTATATACCAACGACTTCGGGTATAACTGACTCCAGAGCCTCCGTGCTAAACCCTGCATCGAAATTCGAAAGCTGGTCTGTGAGAGGAAAAAAATGCAACAACACACACGTATGGGCCAAGGAGCACTGGAAGGCGGCGCCCACTTTCTGGGCCATCCGTTGATTGGTCTTCTGGCCAAGTATACTAAATCCAAATTTTGAGTCGATGAATGATCGCTTTCTAGTCGGATTGGGCGAGGGAAACCCGGGGAGACCAGAGTATCTGTCGTATGAGCGCGGATAATGTTTAGATCACGCTCGCGCGCATCTTTCAGGTTCGCAGTTTTCCAGCCCTGGCAGGTTCGTGTTCCAGCAGAGTCATCGTGTCATACCACCCTGATCTTGCGGAGTCTTTGGTTTATCTATTTGGCAATCATTAATGCAGAGCGACGGAAGAGATTGGATTGAGTTAAATCTTAACAAGTCACCACACTTCATAATCTTCTCGAAGACCGTACTACCGTAACTGAAACTCTCGGCTACAATCCTGAATGCTTCATTGAAATAGTCTGTATGTTGGTGACTGGCGACTGTGAGTCTAACCGTTGGCGCAACTTGGAAAGAATACCCGATCGGTTCAAGTTGGTTTACGTTCGTCGCGCGGATGGGGTGGTTAGTCATTAGAGGCGCCCGGCAGACTCCGAGGTTCGTTATCGGCCGAAACACCTCAGGCACTACTTTTCTGGTGCCAAGGGTGGGCCGAAAGCACAGAGCTCAGGTTGCAGGCCACTGCCAGCTTAGCACTGACTCAGAAGCCAAGGCCCCCTCATCCTCTCCCGTCCATACGACACCCACCTTTCGTTGGGTCGTGCCTAGCATCCCGAAAAATGGTCATTGTGGACAGCCAACTCCATCTGATCGTTACAGCGAGTGGTTTTCTAAACGGCCCCAGAGGCTAGAGGAGCCAGCCGCGGTCGAGGTAGCGGTAGCCCCCTGACGAGAGCTTTCGCGGGCTCGAAACCGTACCCATACAACTCCTTTGCCTGTCACTGCGCGTATTATTTGCGGTCCTAGTCCTTGGAGAGGGGCACCTGGTGGACGCAGCAAACGGAACCGACAGCAGGCTTGGCCTCTACCAACATCATGATAGACTCACTTACGCGCACTCTAGAACGCCAACTTTTCATCCAATACGTCTACGACAATAATACCTGCATTCCCATTTCGCATCTTAGCTTGCATTTATAGGCCACAGCTTGTCTGTCATCACGGTGACCGACACGCCCGACGCCTTCAACCAAGGTACCACAATACCGCTTCCCTCACTTCGTCCAGCCACTCCCTCACAACCCCTTCCTCAAAGACATTGCCATCATAAAAGATATACATGTTCAACTGTCCGCGTGAGGTAGCTGCACCGAGGTAAAGTTCCCCAGGACGCGTGTGGAGGCGCGATCTAGCGAACTCTACCGCAATTGTCGGGGTCGTGTCACTCTCCGAGGCAAGCGGTGGCAAGGGTGGGGGAGGGAAGATGTAGCCTGCCTTCATAGGATGTGAAACAGGGGAGCAGGGTGAGAGCGCGTAGGTCGGTGGTAGGGGGTACTTTAATGGGGACATCGAGTCCAGCTAGAACCAGACCAAACATGGTGAGCATCGGTAATCGGGGCAAGAAACACAAGACGCACGTCACCAAGGCTAGACCCCCCATGAGCCGGGACTGCAGGGACGTCTGGGACCGCCAGAACTTCGCCTTCGTCCGGATTCCCATCGCAGTTACCCGTTTCGATGCGCTTCTTCCACTGCAAAGTACCCAGTCGCTGATACCCAGCGAGTTTCAGATGCGCCGCATGTATGATCTCGAAAAACAAGGGATGATTGAAAAACGCTGCCGCTTGCTTCTTGACCAACCCAGCGCGATGCAGGAACCGGTCAAAAGTGAGGAGATCTGGAAACAGTGGTACGTCATCCTCGGACAAAACACATTCCGTGCCATGTTCACGATACCAAGTGCGTTGCCCCTCCGTTCTGCCCAGCGTCATGAACGGAAGCCGATAAATGTAGAAAGCAACGGACGCCTGAAACTCACCAGCACCACCCCCCTCAAACCACGCTGTATCGAGATACGGACGTAGGTTAATCGGACCCACGTTGATATGCGGCTGCCTTTTTCTATATGCCCATTCCTCTTCGGAAATCTTGCCATGCAAATACCGTCGGCAGAGCACTCTGGTCATCGCCACTTGCGCGAGAGCAAGGTAAGCGTCCCCAAACGTGAGATCGTGTTGATGACAGTTGGGAATAACTGCTGTACTTTGCGCGTGCGTGAGCGAGGTGTTTATGAAACCAGATCGTGATGCAGTATGTGGTGTCGAGCATCTGAGATGATACGGAAGGGTATGCCCACCCTACATATAATCCGTTGGCATTCTACGTCAAAACGAACTTGGTTGCCACTCACCCGGGTCTTTGCAATCCTCAAGTGGAATATGATTACCTCGACTGCCCTCCGCCACCTCCGTCTTGCCAAACTAAGTGTGTGCAGATGCTCAGGCTCGAGCTCTATCGCGGGGACTGCCATCCTCAACCTGTCTTCCAGTGGTATCTGAGCAGGCTCGGAGTGCGACCCCTCATCTCGCGCGAGCGTGTCCAGGAAACACCGCATGAACGTTCTGTTCGCTATTTTGTCTGTCACCAGATGTGCCACCAGCGTGACCACGTGGACGTTCTTGCCTGTTCGGAGTCGGTCTCGCGGAAGATGTACAACTGCACAAGCAGCTCCGCCGACAGTGGACGTGGGCCATCTAGGATTACGGACACCCGCTGTTGCGCCTCCTCCACATCGGCCACCTGACTAAAGACGATCTCGCGAGGACGAAGGAGAGAAAGGTCACGTTCCCGGACGACAAAGTAGAACTCCGAGGAGATCCCTGTGTCGCCGTTGTCTTCCCCACTGCCATCCTCTGCTTTCGAGCCCCTAGCTATCCCGAGACCTTGACCTTGCCCCTGCACAATGGCCCCCGCAAGCGGGTATCGCCTCTTTGAGGACACCCACGCCCTCGTAATATTGGTCTCGGAAAATAAATGTGCGTCTCGAGTACCGTTCAAGAGACGGAGTTTAGCGTGTTGTATATTGTCTGTGGTCCCATTGAAAAGGCCATCCCAGAAGAAACCATTTTCGGAGGCGCTCAGTGGACGTTGAAAAGTGCGGCCATGAGTCGGATGGGTATCCACCAACGTCCAGCCAGGCATTGGTGGGGTAGAGTGATAAACCTGAGACTGTCACCAAGCGGTCCTCTTACCATGATCATGAATATGAATAGCCCGACAATCGCACCTTCGGGAAGTTGAAACGCTCTGCATTGCAACCTGTGATTATTTTTAACGTCGAACGTGCCCTCCACGGCACCCGGTGGAGTAAGGAGGAGGGAGAGTGGCGATGAGGGCTTCGCGGTCCCGAAGCAGCGGACGGAGCCGGGCAGAGATAGGTGCACACGCACATTACGCATAAGAGAGGTATGCACCTGCTGTAACGAAGCATATCAACATTTACCAACACCAAGAATCATGGATCTCCACAGCCGAGCAGTGAGAAAATAATATTGCGGCAAACTTTCTGTTCACTGGCACCGGCAAACTTTTTAGAGCGACCGATCCAATAAGATTTCGGGGCGGAAGCAACTGCGCTGTTTGCGACACGGGGACAAGATAAAGAATGCTTTGAATTTCCGCACTCACACTGACGTCCGCCCTGAACTACATAGCTCTCTCCATATCCTTCTTGGAAACCACACAATGATCGAGACTATACCACTTTATGGGATGCAAAGCACTATAACATGGGCATTCATCATGCTTCTTATTTACACCATCAATCCACATCTCATTACCAGCACTACATAGTAGTTTCTTCCAGGTACGTTTTCCCTTCCTGATGCTTTTTGGCCGTTCATGTTTTAATGCCCCGACCCAAATTTCCCTCGAGCTCTTTAGAATCCTAGGAATCCGTAACTATTATGAACTAGTTTGATATAATTGCTCTTCACAGTTATCCCCACCCCTTAGGCCGAGGCAAGTGTGGCATCAACGGAACTGGACACAGGTGCCGCCACATCCTGCACCCGCATAGGTAATTCTGCCGTGGATGCTTCAATACATTGTCCTCCGTGATGAATAGCCATGGCGATGAAAGGCAAGGTACCCAGCAGGAGACCAACTGCGACAAGTGCTGGTGACTGCGAACCAGAGATCAGCTCGATGCCGGCCGCACAAAATGTGCTCAGCAAAGGTATAATGTGCAGAAATCTTGACAGCGCAGGATAATTCTAACGAGGCACTCAAAGATGAGAATGGATGTACGAAGGATAAAAGTGCTTACGCGGAGAAAACAAGTGTTGATAGCAAGGCGCAGATTGATGGTATAAATGAGGATGGTCAAGGCGACCGGTTGCAACACCTTGGATCCAGAGATGGCGAGGATACTTCGTGATGGAGTGTTATTAGTGAGGGGCTGACATAGAGAAAGGGTGACTTACGCAAGGAGCGCCATAAGCTGTTTGAGCAACGCACACTGTGTTAGCCAGGATCCATAAACATCACTGTAGTAAGCATACCAAGTTCAGTGAGAATTTACGGGAGTCCTCTAGCTCCGTCGCAAGTTCAGAAGAGAGAAGGAACTGTTGTCTGGTGTTAATCTGCTCGGAGTGAGAGTTGAACTTGCGAAGAGAGCAGAAGAAGCACTGGCAGAATGGCATGAGGAGATATTTCAGTGGATCCTCGGTGATCTGTGTCTGGGCTCAGGCTGCCACATATACATGTGGATATCATGGGAGAAGACATGGTATTTAAATAAAAGCACTAAATTCAATATCCCGAGCGGAGTCTACCAACACCATGAGCCTGGGGCACATTGCAACCAACATCCGGGATGATCGAGATCTTCGATTGGTGGACTGATTGCTGCCAGGCACATCTCTCGGATTGGGCAACCTCAGACCAGATCCCCGATCGTGGTCTGATTGCTTGTGCTGCACTCACCCTGTTACGACGCCGGCAATCCGCTTGCTCGGTGCACCGTTTACATGAATCCAAGTACTATTTGAGCTCCATGAAGCATACCACCGTTTATCGTCAGTCTATCACAAGTTTTCTTCCTGCCAAATAAGTTGGTTGCATTACAAGCTTATCAGCGTTATAACGGCGTGACGCAACCTAGTATTAAATCGGAAGCCATTGGTCCGAGGGGACCTCAATGTACCGCCTTGTTCCATGGAGGGCTGTGAGAATAAGCTTTGTTCCACCGGGAACCGTAACTGCGACCCGGTACAACGAACCCTGAGGGACAGGGATTCCTCGATTAGGTTCTATCATGACGTCAATGTAACATGATCCACTCTAGTATGAGCTACAGCATCCCGCTCAGCGGGCACATTTCACATGACAATTGATGCAGAGTCCGACACCCAGCTACCGGTCCTTTGCAGCGCTCGGTGCCAGTAAGGATGGCAGCCTGAGAGTGACGTAGTTTTGCAGAAAACGCGTCCACAGCTCAGTAATCAGCTAACAGATGATCCGAGACCAGGTCACCAGGGCTTCAAGTTGCAAAAACTGAGCTGTGTTATCTTCATTTGATTACGATAGCTACTCACCATGAACAAAGTGTGCGAAACATCCACAGCAGGATTGCACCTATGCCGTGCGTACAGGATATGCTGACATTGTATGTCTGTTCAGTTCCGCTTCAAACTTGCGTCGCACTAAATGGGGAGAAATGAAGAGAACAAATAATGTATTGCGTTAGTTGTCCCGATTCAGTGTGAATGCCCCGCAGCGGGTATAGGTTTTCGTGTGGGAAAGCCCACAGGTAGTACCCGTATCAGTACCCCGCATGGATCGTGTTCAGAGCTGCTAGAGAGAGCAGGCGTGAGTATGCCAGTGGAAATGATGGCCAAGGGTACGCGAGTATGCAGGACGGCCATAGGCAAAGTATGGAGGGCCGTACGAGTTTGTCACAGGTCGCAAGAACGTGAGATTATTATGTGACCCGTGCCAGTACTCAGATTGCCTAACGATCGATATGATGTTTTTCTCCCCGGATGCCATGGTTCAATTCGGATGCATTGCCTCAAGGTGTTATCGCTCAAAATGACCTTGACTATGTAAATCGACCCGTCAGTCATATATCTAGCATGCGAACGATAACTTGCTTACATTGGTACATATCTGTCCGCTTCCGGCTTGGGTCCTGCAATGATTACAAATGGAAGCGTGCTATTGCCTCATGGGTACAGAGGATATAAAGCACACACACACACGCGACTCTCAGAAGCTCAAAATGCAAAGCATGGAGCACGAGGCAGGACTTCGAGAACAATTATCCACTAATGGAGCTCACGGGTCTTCACGTTTCTGATTTTGGGGTCGCCTTGCTCAGGGTTGGCGCTCAATGGAATGCCACGAGGAATCCTGGCGGAACCAGAGGGGTGTGGCGACATGACTGACACCCAGGAATGGTACACTGTACGTGATTGACAGTCAAGTCCTTCTAATGTTAGCTAAGTGACGTCTTACTGATAATTGGGGGACGTCGTCACTAATCATTTGGCAGATTAAAACTTGAATCGGCTTTCGTGAACCCGCTTCTAAGGGTTTGAAGCATGAACCTCAAATGTGTGCCGCTGCAATTACGACTGGATATCAGAGCATCTAGGTATATTTTATATCAGCACCCTGCAATAGCAACGAACCTATCTGCGGGTGCTCGAATTGATGAATGGACCCAGCGTTTTCATCACGCTCAAGGGACGATACCTGTAACGTGATCGTCGAGGACTTGATTCAGCAAATGGCACTTCTAGTAGCCCAATGGAGCTCTCGAGTCAGGGACTCGAAGACATGTTTGTTGCTCGAATTTAGTGTTGACGTCCTTATGGCGAATATGGCGATCGTTAGTAGCTCTTAATTTCGTCCCCAACATGATTGCCGTAGGGTTCATGCCGTTCTGGTTGTGCACAGCGGAACACGGTGGAAGAGAGTTGGAAATAGTAAGCCTATCAAAAATGCTAACATTTTGACACACGTATTCGATTATCCTGATAAGTATTATCCGTAAAAAGATATCGCCGGGTTTACAGGGATACGGGTCTGTGCCCGGCGACATTACTTGGGTTTCTGGCCTGAAAGAACAACGTTCAAGGGAGGTTATCATCATAACTTCATCTGCAAGATAGCAACATATAAATACGTCAGTTTGATGAGTCCCCGCAATCGAAAAAAAAATTCAGAGAACCGAGGATCGACAACAGAAAACATCCAGAGGACGTTTCTTTTAGACGGCACTTCCTATTTGCATTCGGTTGAAATCATCGTGGAGAAGATGGATACAGAAAACAAAAATAAAAACTGAGAGCTCACCTCGGTGCATGATCGCATGTAAGAGGAGGAGTGGTGATTTGGAGCTCCGACTAAATAACCAGAAAAGACAACCTTGTTGTTCTTCGCGATTTCAGCATTCTCACGACAGCCGACGGCCTCAGGGGATAACAGGATAACAAAAACTTTGCACAAATTCGCTGGCAAGTTCAGTGTCGACATCTTGTGAGTCTTTTCGTCCAATATATTCTACGGTCAACTTCTTCTTTTCTGCTACTTTTTTGCGAAATTTTCTATGTGGTATCCAGCCAGATCGCTTGTTCGGATAGGTTGGTTAGCTTGGATAAGTTTTTTCTGGGTGCTGTCGTATTTCGTATATTCGGTTTCTGTTAGAGATATTTCGCTCTCCCTTCACGTTTCGAATACCAACGGCGATTCGTACACTAACATGAACGAAGGATCGCCAACCCTCATCCATGGAGAGCGCTCTCCCAAACATACCCACCGAGCCTGGTCCCTCTATCGTACAGTGTGGGTTGTCATGCCGTTGCTCACTGCATCCGCCCTCACTACAAATTCAGCTGTTGATCCAAACGCAACACCCGTGAAACGCAGGCCGGGCAGGCCCAAAGGCAGCGGGAAGAAACAGCCCTCAGAAAATCCTACGGTCATTGGAGAGAAGATAAAGCGGCCTGTCGGACGTCCCAGAAAGGATGGCCTTCCCGCTGGTTCCGTCGGACCACGTCGAGCAACTCAGTCTCGCAAATCAGCCGGAAAGGTTCGTGCAGAGCTTGTGCAGGGACCTCCAGGTGTACCTTTTCCGGGCGTAAGCTTCGTCATTTTCGTCGAACGCCCCATCATTCTCAATACTTACCTCCAGGCATACTATCCCCAACATCCCGGAATTCCCAGTTGGCAGACGGGGTTCCCCCCACTGAGCACTCATGCGTCCGTTTCAGCACCACCGCTTACCATCTCCAATGGTGTCCCAGGTGGACATTCTCATCAGCAATATCACCTCGATCCCAATCTCAACAAGGATGAGTGGGAGGAGCTATTGCGGACGAAACCCGATGTATTCCTGCAGACCTTGCTTGCCACTTTGGCCGCCCCGAACCCGCTCTCGGGTGCAGGACCGACGGTTGAGGACGCCTTTAAATCTCATCTTGCCTCCCTAGCCCCATCCGCGAGTCAAACAAAGGACACTCATCCTATACCCTCTTTGTACTCAATTCTCAAAACATTCTGGCTGCCGTCCTCCCCGGCGTACCTCTCTCTTATCGCTTCTGGCCCAAATTCGCGCACTCTCTCTGAACACAAATTCTTTTATTGGGATCCACTCCCACTTGTATTCAATGGTATCCCATGCTCCACCTGTTCGTCGCTGCTCACGAACCGTGGGCGGATCAAATCCGGGCCAATCAAGGTTTATGATCTCGAAAAGCCATTCTTTATCATCGGTTGTGAATATGTTTGCAAGAGCTCGGGCTGCATTGCAAACACAGCATCAGATGGTCGCCGATTTGCGAGTACGGACGCCTCGATCATGCAAGCCCTTCCGACGAGGCTCAAGGAAGAGTTTCCCGCTAAGCTACTCCAAGGCGACTCCGATATGGGAAGTGGGATAAATGTCTGGAACTGGCATGCGATGGGTGTTTCAAAGTCTCTCTGGAACATGGCGAAGGGCTGCTTGAAAGCCGGAATGTCCAAGGACGGCATCCTCCATGTTATTGCTGCAATCCAGAGTCCTCTCAAGGATGACGGGGAAAAACAGGAAGAGGAGGAAGAGGAGGATATCCCAAGTGAGGATGCCCAAGGCATCTCAGCAGTCACTCGACCTGACACCGCAACACTGGCCACACCACAAGTGTGTATATTTTTATCAGTTTCGATGATAGCTCCTATCTCATGGTGTAATCAGGATACTTCTGATGAGTACGATAACGCATGGAAAGCCAATAGCGCCGCGGCGGAGGCGGGCTCGAGTCAAGTCGGGCCCCCTCAGCGATCCCAATCGCAACCACAAACACAATCCCAGGTTCATGCGCAGGCGCAGTCACAATCTTCTCCCTCTACGATGGCCAACGTCACTACTGATGTTACTGCATCCTCAACTCCTGTTCAGCCAGCACCTTATGCGTTCGCCCAACCTGGGCCATACGTGAGCTATCCTTACGCTAGCTATCCCTACTTTCCCCAGCCCCCACAGGGCCAGAACATGCCACCGCATGCACATCCTGGGGCCGATCAAAACGGGCTAAAGAGGCCATTCGGGTATGGTGATAATGCATCCGAAGTCGCGATTCTTGAACCGTCGCAAAAGCGCACGCGCCATTGCTGCAAGTGTGGTTCCCAGGATTGCAAGGGCAAGGGAGGACGCACGTTCTGCCTGAATGCCTGCCAGGACTGCGGCAAGACAGACTGCCGTGGTAGAAATAGCAGGCGACCGGATAAAATCTGTTCCGAGGCTTGGGTCTAATGAAGATTTGGTGCAAAAATTGGAGAAAATTATTTCGATACGCGGAGCGTTTTGTTTCTGATGCGGGCTCGAAATATGTAAGCGTGTTCGTTGCATCATGGATAGATGATTGTATTCCCTGTACTCTTCTGTGTCAATTCCACGGATTCAAGCAGATCCATCTCGCCACATAGAAGGCACTACCAGTCTTGGCCAGATCTTGTAGAATGCGGCGTGTTGTTTCTATCTGCGATGAGCTGCAACAGCCTTGCCCAGGGACCAATCCCTCCTGGACGTGAACATGGATGCTCCTTTTTTTCAACTGACATCATCGATGACAGTTGGAATATAGAATGTGAGAACGCCTCCCGCATCCGCCACGTCCCCAATGTACACGTAGAGGATTGCGCAATGGTTTTGACAAATGCCTAGATTAATAGTGATAGGAAACTCGCGATCAGGCAGAGTGAAAGGGCCCACATACATGCAATGGTCGTCGTCGAGACGACATGACTGTTGAGAAATTTGATAAAGCTCCGAATAGACAGATGCACATGGAATGATTTCTCTGGGTCAGGACTGTCCCCGGGTTCAGGTTCGGGCAGGGTCTCATCGGGAGCGTGTCCTAAAACACGACGAACGGGCCGCAGGCTCGGAATGTGATGTTTGGATGAGAAGGTGATCACCTACTCATGGAGGGATTAGTGCATCCCAACCATTGTGTTTCAAGTTTGACCGTGTCGGTACTGATCGCGAGTTGGAGTTTACCGCTGTTGTTGGCTTTGAGAGCCAATATGTCGGAGAGTGGACGAAGTCTCTCCACAATAGTGCGCATCTTCTGCAGCTGGGGCAACAATATAGTGACCTGGCCCATCCGATTCAGTCAATATCATGGTCTCGACCTCGAAATCGAGGAAACGCACATCTGGCTCGGGACAGAGGGGTTCGCGAAGTTTGTCGACCTCGGAGGGACGCATGACGTCAATCCGGACGTCGTGCGCCACGCGTACCTTGCGGCCCGACCGCGATACGCCAAACATTTCGAAGCTGAGCACGGCCTGGTCGTTCTTCTTGGCCAGTTTCATGACGAGCTCATCCGCATCGTACGTGGGCAGAATCGTCGCAGCGACTGAAGAAGCGGCCGCCGAGGACGATGAGGAGCGGAGGGCAGAAAGAAGCGCTTCCGTCGAGAGCGAGACCGTAATTTTGTTTTCCGCGTTGGATTGGATGCGGTAGTCGGTAAACAATGATGCGACTTTGACGACGCTGTTCCGGGAGTCAAGCAGGACACTCGGTGGCATGCGATTCACGACTCACGACCAAACCTGGATCCCACCTTCGTTGGCGTCATCGTTGCAGATGATATGCATCTCGTCCTCTGTAAATTTAATGATGCATTTTTTTTGTAGCTTCTCGATAGCTTGTATGATGCCTGGCCGGTCGACTGAGTAAAGAACAAGACTGAATTGATGGACTCACGAAAGAATATGGGAATATTTTCTACGGTTGCTCTGAAGCGCATTTCGAGTCCGCCAGATGACGCCGAGCGGCGACGCGACGGGACTTGTATGGGGCACGGTCACGTGAACTGCGGATGTATCCGACAAAGGCGAGCGCGTCGGCTCTGAGGCTCTGGGGTTCAAGTACGCTCAGGGTCGACAGAACCAACCATCGATTCTTCTTTTCGTTCAGCCATGTCGAGAGAAATCATTAACATTCAGGCAATACACGATCTTTCCCTTCATTCCTTCATCACTGACTTGTCTTTTGTTCATTGACAGGCGGGACAGGTAATCTAAATCAAGCTCGGTCGGCAACCCTAATCCCTGACCGAAAATTTTCAGGCTGGAAATCAGGTCGGAGAAAGGTTTTGGAAGGTGCTCCTCGCCGAGCATGGGCTCGATGATTCAGGGGTAAGTTCCTGTTATCGTGACGCGCGTTGATTTGGATAATGACCTGGTCGGCGTTTGAACGCGGAATCTTTGTGCTTTCAGATGTACGTGGGCAAAGATCCTTTGCAAATAGAACGCGTCAGTATTTTATCTCGCCAAATATGAAAACCTCACCTTGAACTGTTTCTTCAGGCTGGTGTATATTTTACGCCCATCGAATCCAATGGTCCGACCAAGTACGTCCCGAGGAGTGTCCAGGTCGATCTCGAGAGTGGAGTGTGCAACCATGTTAGTTTTCATAACTCACCCAAAGCCAAGTAGGGCTTACGTTACTACAGTTGAGATCGGGCCCTCTTGGAAGCCTTTTCCGACCGGACACATTCTTCACTGGTGAATCAGGGGCTGGTAATAACTGGGCAAAGGGATGTAAGTTACAACATTACTCTGACGTTAAATTACAACCAATGCACATCCGTCTCGGGAGGTAGACTACACTGAAGGTAAGGCATGTGGATGCTCGAGTGCAAACTTCAACTGGAACTACGTCCAGGTGCCGAGCTCATTGATCCCATTCTTGACATCGTAAGAAGGCAGTCGGAGGCATGTGATGCCCTTCAAGGCTTTCAAATCATTCATTCTCTTGGTGGAGGCACTGGTGCTGGTCTTGGATCTCTGCTCTTATCCAAGTTACGCGAGGCAAGCGACACCCACAGCCTCGCGATCGTTTAGTCTGATGGTCTGCAGGAATATCCTGACCGGATGCTTCAAACATTTTCTATTTTGCCTTCTCCAAATGTCAGTCTACCAACTACCTAGTAGGGACACGGCTAACAATCAGTATCAGGTGTCAGAGACAGTCGTAGAGGTCAGCTTCTGTGTCCTTCGGCTCATCGCGCTACTAATCAACAAATAGCCATACAATGCATTACTCTCCATTCATCAACTCGTCGACAATTGTGACCTGACGATATGCATTGATAACGAGGCATTGTGTGTGCAATTGATCAATTTTGCTGCTTTAGGCTTCTGAATGCAAACAGGTACGATATTGCCGTTCGGACGCTCAAGATAAAAACCCCGAGCTTCGATGACCTCAATGGAGTACGACACGTGACCTTTGGTGATAGTCCGCCGTTGACTGATCACACATGCAGCTCATCTCCAAGGTCATGTGCGGTGTTAGTACAAGTCTTCGGTTCCCCGGACAGTTGAATGGGTAGGGTTTCTTGCATAGTTGATCCCAGGAAATGAATGTTGTTGTCAGTGATCTGCGCAAACTTGGCATGAACTTGATTCCGTTCCCCCGGGTACGTTACCAAAGCGAATCGCTCTTCCTGATCTGACTGTGTCCCAGCTTCATTTCCTTATGCCAAGCTTTGCGCCATTTTATGATCCGAAGGCGCAAGCATTCCAGAAACTCTCTGTCCCCGAACTGACCTCATCGTGAGTGTCATGGTATGCAATCTAGTCAAACTTCTCAACTTTATAGGCTTTTTGATCGCCGAAACCTATTGGTCGCGTGTGATCCACGCTTTGGGTGAGTATTCGATTATGTCGTTCCTGCTGAGTAAGTCAACACCTCTGCAGACGATATCTTACTGCTGCTTGTATTTTCCGAGGAAAAGTGTCCTCTAATGAGGTACGTGAATATGTCTTGTTGGTAGAATTTGACCAACATGCCCTGTTTTTAGGCGGAGGTAAGGATCTATTCTGCCATGTTGTCGATTACTGAAGCCTGCGGCAGACTTCCGTCGCGCAGCTGCAACGCAAGAACTCTAACCTTTTCGTGGAGTGAGTATCAGTGTGTTCCGAGGATTTGCCCGATCTGATTAGCATGATTCAGGTGGATTCCTGACAATGTTTCCGTGTCTTTGTGCTCAGTCCCGCCAGTCGGACAACCACAGGTTTGTCTGGCGTCGAATGTTGCATGTAATATTTCATAAGTGTCATAGGCTGGCATTGCACTTGCGAATTCAACTTGCATACAAGAACTATTTAAGCGCAATCTCTCACAGGTCGGTGTTCCTGCTCCTGCTTGATGGACTTATAATTGACTCCTCTAAAAGTTCTCCTTGATGTTTAAGCGCCGGGCATTCCTTCACTGGTACACCGGGGAGGGAATGGATATTATGGAATTCTCCGAAGCGGAGAGTAACACCAATGATCTGATGTAAGAGACCGATCGTATATTTTATGTCATTCGATGGCTGATTATCTTTATTACGGTGTAGCGCTGAATACCAGCAGGTGAACTATTTTAAACTGCGAGTTTCATGGCCAGTTCTAACTCATTATTATTACAGTATCAGGAAGCGAGTGTTGAGGAAGAGGAGGAGGCAGAGGAAGAGGCAGAAGTAGCGGAACAATAATACGCTATGTGTGACTACGATCTCCGTCTCTTGTTCTGTCGTTTGGTTTTTCCTCGATGCGCATTTGGATCTTATCGTACTTGCTATTCTGCTTCGTAATTTGCTATCCGATATCTCTTTGTTTCGTGCTGTTCAGGTACATACATTACGAATATGCAAGCATTCTGGACGAAGAAAGCGTTTTGGTTAAATGTTCTGCATGCGGCTGCCTAGACCTCAGTGAACGCTCACTTTGATACATGTGTTTTGTCACAGGGGAACCCTGCCAAGGAAGGGAATAGACACTGCCTGGCACAAGTCGCAAAATAGAAGGTGAAACTTGGGCGCTGTGACTCATCCTGTGATGAACTTAAACATGGACACGTGCAACAATTGCCAACGGTGCTCTGGAAGATATAAGAACTTCTGCCAAAAACTGTTTTCTTATCCCTCCTGATACAGATTCATTATGTCGGAGGCATACATATGGCCTTCCCGTTTTCTTGACTTAAAACGCGAGCTTGTTTCAGCGACCACACAAGAACGCCTGGCAGCATCGTGGAACGACATTCTCGACGAACTAGCTATACACACTGCCGAGATCGCGCGGGCGGGTTCTAACGTGAGCTCGGCGTCGGTTAGACTTTGCTGCGATTCTCAACTGACGTTCAATAGTTCATTTCCCAAGTCAATTTCGCAGACTTGGACAAGTTGAGTCCTGAAGAGATCGCCGGCATCAAACGCAAAGGGTGTATCGTCATCCGTGATGTCGTCGACACCCAGACAGCCTCGGACTGGAAGACGGAGCTCGGCGAGTTCATCAAAGCAAACCAGGCCCACGTTGATGGTTTGCTCCACGCCGATTGATGCATCATTGATCTTACTTTAATCCTTCTTCGGGCAGGCTTTTCGGCACTTGACAAACAGTTCTTCTTCCTCTAGTCAGATTTTTGTCACTAAATATCACTATCATATTTCTTATCAGCGGCGTTTTAGCTGGACACGTCCACAAGTGCAAGCCCGTGCCCACCTCAACGTCTTGAAGGCCACCGTCTGGCTCAACAATTTGTACCATGTCAAGTCCGGAAAAACGCTTGAAGGTGTTGATCTCTCCGTTCCCTTGACATATGCAGATCGTTTTCGCATTCGTCGTCCTGGTGGTCATTGGAGTCATTTTCCACCCCACGTCGATAGTATGTTTCTTTGCCTCATTCGTGACCCGACGCTCGACGGTCTCTAGGCGGTGCGATCGAGCGATGGGAAGACGAGACCTTCCGTCGCTGCTTCGAAGACATCCTCGCTGGCAACTGGCGTGACCACGATCCTTACGAGCTCGAGCACCGGCTTGATGCACGTGTTTCGTTGTACGGCCGGCAAGGTCAATCGACCGTGCTCAGGACCTTCCAGGGATGGTTGGCCATGAGGTTTGTTGGCATCGACCAATCTCCATCGGCGCGCACTCTCTCATCCATCCCTCAGCGAGATAGCACCGACACAAGGAACCCTGCGCGTCTTTCCCGACGTTCAGCTGTCGAATGCATACATGATCCTACGTCCGTTCTTCCGCCCGACTGTGCCTGAAGATTCCCCCGACATCCTTGACCCTAGGAACTGGAAGTTTGGTATGTTGTTTGTTTTTGTCCTTTCCTGTCGTTCTTATTGATAGTAACGCTGAACATCTGTTGCAGATATCTCGACTGCGGACTTTCCCGGTATCCGTCCCCTGGGTAAGGGCTACGGTGGTCCTTGGCCGACGCCCAAACTCCATCCACATCTCAAGCTCGAAGAGACGATGACGTCCATCCCAAGGGTCAATCCTGGTGACATGGTGTTTTGGCACTGCGTAAGCACGCTTCTATGCGACGACTTGTCAATGTTGTTGACTATATCGACATGTTATTTCTTTCTTACTTTTCAGGATGTGATTCATGCCGTTGAGGTAGAGCACACCGGGACTGCCGATTCGGCAGGTGAGACCTCTGGTTTGTTTGGATATGTGCCTTTTCTGACAAAAAGGCGCTCCGCGTGACTCGTAGTAATGTACATCGGTGCTGTCCCAAAGACGCCTCAGAACTCAGCCTATGTCGCCAGGCAGGTTCAGACGTTCTTCAAGGGAGAGGACCCACCCGACTATGGGAAGCACGGACAAACACCAACGTACTACACTGGGCTTGGTACGGAGGTTGACGTCAAGGAACCTATGGGTAGGGTGGCGATGGGTCTTCCTCCTCATGATGTGAAGTATGCACAAGAGACGGCGTATGCCAATGAACCAGAAACGTCCGCTGGCAGCAAGCCGGAATCTATAAGCAGGGTGGACCCTCCCACCCAGGCAATCCGACGCTGGTGGAACAATATTGCTGGTCGAGACCGGCCTGGACTCTCGAAAACTGAAACGATGCGGGGAAAGACGCTAGGATGATGTAACATAGTGCAAATTGATCCCATAAGATCCACACCAAATGTTTTTGACACCGAAAGATTTGGACTAGCCATCACAGCCAACAAACAAACCTACTCTGCGTCCATTTGTTAAGATAAAGTCTAGGTAGAAAAGGTACGCGTGTGAACAATCGGATCAAAATACTGATATCATGGTACACTTTGTCTAAGACCAAACGAATGAAAAGGTCCCGTTGGCAGGTTTCCCATGGAACACCCGTCAAGAGATGGCAGGTCGAATGATAGGAAGCGCGAAAGGTTCCTCCTTGAATTGTTTCAGATTTGCCGTGGCCATCAAAACTCTGTTTGTTTTATCCTAGATTCTAAGCGATCTACAGACTAATGATGGCGATGAAACTCGAGGGTATTTAGTGAGGGAGCATAATGCGGCACGGCGGTTTTCGGGAAGAAAAGAAAAGGTGAGGAGGGAAGGATAATTCTGTGTCGTTTATCGAATCCTCATTCTGTGCTAGATGGCATGGAGAGGCATTCGTGCCAGCGGCATAGTACTACATGAGCACGAGCGGGTGCTAGCGAGAACCCGAAGGGCGCCGTTTGCACGGCTGGTTCGTTTGATGGAGTCATCTTATGGCAGGGGTTCAAGGTTGTCAGCTTCAAATCGTTGATCAGTATTCAAATATTCAAGCCTCATCCATACCCACCTTCTCCCGTCCATGCGACGCCCACCTTTTGTTTGATCGAACCTAGCATTCCAGTGACCATCACCGGAGCCACTGTGGATGGCCAAATGCCTTTGATTGTTACGGTGGGTTGCCACAGAAGGGCAGCGGTAACCCTTGATAAGAGCCTTCAAGTTCGCTAGCTCGAAACCGCACCCATACCGCTCTTAATCTTGGGGTGGGGGGTGCCCGGAGGACGCAGTAAACAGGATTGACAGCCTCGTCCTCTTCAGCATACACTGGAGGGACTCCTTCCTAGAGTCACAGCCATCATGTTGTTCGTTTCGATGTTTTCGGCCCTACTTTAGAACGGCCATTGCCAGTGGCCAACGACCGGCAGGGAAGACGGACAGGCGGAACTATGGAAGTGGACAATGAGGTATGTACGGGCGTCTGATATCTGCAATGAATGTATTTGTAGTATACACGTGTATGCCAATAGGTTTACAACTTCTGTTTGTCATGTGGTGGTCACGGTCTCAAGAAAAAAAATCTAGAATCCGCGCGGCGTTCATCCTCGTTGCACGCATGCATCGTCCCCTTCCTCGAAAAT
>JBBPLP010000448.1:0-21370 GCA_038089875.1 Fistulinella prunicolor
CAGGGCAGGCGAAGTAAGTATATAAAAAGGGAAGTGATGACTCACTTCGTTCGTCATCAAAGAATGCGATGGAATCGCGAAGAACAATGACTCATTGGAAGTGTAAGCGTAAATGAGTAAGCGATGATGCGTACCCTTAGTAATACAGCTGCGCATTGGTAAGCACTAAATAAGCAGAAATGCGTAAGCAAGAATAAAGCGAGGAAAAAGAATGGCCTAAGCGGGGCTCGAACAGCGAAGGCTATTAGTGTCAGAGGAAAGGAAGAAAAGAATAGGGGCATAGAGAGGAATCGTAACACGTCACAGACGGTATGCTCATTCAAGTAACGATAGTCCTGGCAGGGGCGGAGTCCACCATCCTTCTTATGAACGAAGAAGAACGGAGAAGCTTGTGGGGAGTTGGAGGGGCGGATCTTGCCGGAGGCAAGGTTTTCTTTGATGAAGGAGTTGGTGGCCTTTCGTTCTTCGGGGGAGAGGGAGTAGAGTTTCCTGACCTTCGGGACGAATGACTCATTGAGATTGATCTTGTGGTTATAGGGATGGGATGGTGGGACGTGGTCGGTGGCTTTCTTCGAGAAGATCGAAGCGAATTCCGCGTATTGCAGCAGTAGGATTTTCTTTGGTTTAGCCTTCTCGGCTTCCATGGCGAGTTTGGTCGCATTGGTGATTTGCGCAATGTGAGGGTCGGAGTGGGAAATAAAGCGGGAACCGCATCGCATGATACGGTGTATGGCATGGTTGTTGCAAGTCCACGTGGCGAACGTGAACTCGTTGTGGAAGTCGTCCTTCTCCATGTACTCAAAGAGTCGGGCGTCTGTGATGGCGTCAATGCTAGTATGATGGGGAAGGCGGAAGTGTGGTTGAGCCTTCTGGAAGTGGGCATCGCTTCTGGTAGTATCGGCAACGTGGTCATTATATAGGTTGCGGGATTGATCCGTTGACTCAGAGATCAAGATTGTTTGTGTGAACCAGTCGATGGTAGGGTTGGCATATCGCAGCCAGGGCAGTCCAAGGATTGCGTTTTGTCAACCACAATCCATGACGTAGAAAAGGACTTTGTGAGCGAGTCCTTGGATGTGAACGTAGAGAGTAGTGGTGAACTTTACTCCTCCTTTGATCATGAGTTCAGAGTTCACGTTGGTGATGCGGAGTGGGGAAGGAAGGCGAGTGGTGGGGAGTTTATGTTTCCTGACGAACCCCCAGTTGATGCAGGAAATATTGGTGCCACTGTCGATCAGGGCGCGGGTGTCGACGGTTTTCAACGTGTACGAGGGGTCAATGAGTTGAACAGGAATTTCCATTGATTCAGAAGTAGTTACAAGTACAGGTTGAGAAGGAGCATCTCGCGTCGCTCGAGGACTCCCTTTTAAAAATCCTTGGAGGGGACTGCGAAGTCAATCCTCCTGACCATCAGGTCGTCTTCATCGTCTCCTACTTCAGCAATGGAGGCAGTGGTTTCAGGTTTGGCGACGTTTTGGACTTGTCACGGTTTCTTGGGCCCTTTTGGGTAGGTGGGGCAGTCGTCAGCGCGATGGCCGGTTTGCCTGCAGCGGAGGCAGCATTTCTCGGCGAGGCATTTCTTATACTCCTCGGGGGAGAGACATGGGGGGTACTGGACGGCATCAACATCCATGGTGTTGGGGTCACGGGTTTGCGGCCAGTGAACGTATTGCGGGCAGTTGGGTGGAAGTGGGGCGCGAGTACCATTGGTCTGGCGCTTGACAACTAGGGCGCGGTCACGCTGGGATTGGAATTGAGTGGCTTTCTGGTACCACTCTTTGACGGTAGTCGGGACTTTGTCCATGGAGTAGATGCGCTCCATGAGATGGGATGGGATCCCATGGGCGAAGAAGTTGACCAGGACGTCTTGGTCGGTGGTCTCAGCCAGAGTGGCGTAGTTTTGAAAGTTGGCGATGTAGTTGGACAATGCCGTGGTGGTGGATTCCCCTTGCTTGGTGGGGAGGGTGCAAGTGGTAGCGAGCCAAGAGAGGGTGTCTCCCTTGGTGTCTTGGTGTTCAAAAGATGCTTTGAAGGCGATCTTGAAGTCCTTGAAGGTCCCAAGCATTGGGACGGAGGTAGAGAGGGCCTGGGTCCTGAAAGTGTTGGTCCAGGTGGCAGCAGATCCCTTCTTCATATAAGAGAGGGCGAACGTGATCTTTTTTGCGTCCATGTTGTAGGAGTCTTCGTTGACGATGAGGTACATCTCAACGGTAGCGAGCCAGTTCATGGCGTCGGAGTAGGAACCATCGAAGGGTTCCGGAGCGCCGAGGTGAAGCTTGGTGGGCTTGGTGACCGTCGACATAGGTAACGGTGGTAGTGGTGGTAGTTGGAAAGACGGCTGTCGGTGAACAGGCGTAGGTGACAGTGGCGTCGGAACTCTGGGAATATTTACAGAGTGGGAAAATTGATGGGTGAGGTCTGTTTCCTCAGGGTTGGGGACGACTTGGATGTCCTCATCATAGGTGGGCTCGGTAGGAGTGGGTGGTTCTTCTTCCTGTTCCTCAGAAGAGTCGTGTAAGACTGGTGGTGGCGCTCGGTGAGCGTGGGGGTTGACCCGGGGTCAAGGGTTGGATGGGCGACGGTATGAAATGTTGGGCGGCTTACGCGATGGTAGCCGTAGAGATAGAAGTTAGACCTTTTGTTATGCTTGCACGGATGCTAAAACCAGAGGGCCTCAGGTGGACAGCTTCTAGAGGGAAGCATAGTAGGCGATGTGCTATGGTGAGCGATGATCAACTAGGACAAGGAGAGCATGCAATGGATCCTTGTAGATGGCCTCGAAGGCGTTGACGGAGAACAGTCACTAAGGACGTAGAGGGGAGCGTCGACTCGAAGTACGACAGAGACTTATAGAAGTCCGGGCCAGAAGAGCGATGTATGAGGTTAGATTCTGGTAGGTCTAACTTAGGGTACATCGAGGGTATCGACGGGTTTATATACATATGAGCCATAGTTCAGGGCAGGCGTGGAAAGCACTAAAAAGGAAGAGATGACGAAGAATGTGAGTCATTGATGGAATGCGATGGAATCGCGAAGAATGATGACGTCAGCGAAAAGTAAGCAAGAATGAGTAATCGGCCGGTTGGCCTTGGTAATACAACTGTGCATTAGTAAGCGCTAAATAGTAAGCAGCCTGATGGGCAAAGAGTTAGGTCAAAGGGTGGAAACAAAGGGAGAACCTAAGCGGGGCTCAATGGCAAAGGTTATCGTAGAGGTTAACATAGCGGAGGGAAAAGGAAAAAGATAGGGGGTACTACTGATCGTAACAGGTAGGGCCCAGATCATGCAATTTGAAGTGTTTGTGCAGATCCTCGATTGCCTGCTTGATTGCCTCCTCAGACTTGCATGCAAAGGTCATGTTGTCCACAAAGACAGGGAGAATGATGCGCACATTGTTGCACACAAATATATAGATTGCTGCATCAGAATATGTCTGTGTATAGCCCAAAGACTTAAGAGTGGTGCACATTTTGTGATTTCAGCGATTTCCACCTTGTTTTGTGCCATAAAGCGACTTTTGGAGCAAGCAGATGAGTTCCTTGGTGTTCCCTTCACCAAATTCCTCATGCTGCTCCATATAGACATCACAGTCCATTTCCCCATTCAGATAGGCATTGGAGATGTCAACAGACCACAGATGCATGTCATTGAGTGCAGCAAGTGCAAGGATAACCCTCAGAGTGGAAAGGCACACAGTTGGGGTGAAAACCTTGATGTATTTATATCCTGGGCACTGGGAGAAGCCTTGGGCGACTAGGCATGCTTTCAAGCGGTCAAAGGAGCCATCAGCTCGATATTTCTTGGTAAAAACACACTTGGAGCAAATAACTGGGCAATCCTTAGGCCTGGGGACAAGCTTTCATGTGCCATTCACCTCATGGGCAGCCAACTCATCTAATGCAGCTTGTTTCCACTGCTCTGCCTCATCTCTGTGCAATGCCTCCTTATATGACCTTGGATGCACTGTATTTGCACTCATACACTGTGCCAGATCAGCCTCTTCATCATCAGAATCATTAGAATTGTTACGGCCAGTACCGTTTACCCCTATACATTCTAACACTTTTCGGACTTAGACGTTTTTGCTTGATGCATCTTATCTTATCTCGTCACGTGACTTGTCACCTGACTTTATCTTAGAATCTCTTTCGTGGTCACATGTCCAGTACATGTGGCTTGGGGCTAGACCTCACTACCTGTGCACTCACAGCCTTCTTTTATCTCCGTGCTGTGTAGGGCTATGCTCGGCTATGCCGATGCTTCTTTTCTTCTCTTCCATATGATGCTGCGCATCCCTATGCTTGGCTGTGCCATAGCCTCGTCATATCCGCTGCCTCGAGTGCAGCATGCGTTCTGATGGAACTCTTTGGAACATTCCACGTACAGCCTTGACGGTTATAGTATTGTATCAGTAGATCCATTACAATCATGTACAAACAGTAGTTTAGTATATAAACCCTCCGGGTTCAAGGCTGGTTTCCCTAGTCTTGTTCTCTTGGAGTTTTCCCTTCAAGACAATCTCTTGGCCTGACAAGCCTACTCTACTCTAGCATCAAGTTGCCTTCGTTGCAATCTTTGATTTATCATTGGTTGTTTTGTTGGTTGTTTCAGGCCCCTTAGCATTCGTTGGTCAATCTGGTGACCAAGCTTTATTTGGTACCCTTTTTAGGGCTTAGAAAGTGTGTGGCCGTCTCAAAGCTTTAGTAACACTGACTCCGAGAGGCTTGTTGGATGAATTTTTACAATGTGTCGACATTTATTTTCGAACCACCTTTCCCCCACTTTTAACCATCCTCTCTGGGCCTTGCGTCCATCCTTACGCGTAATCTTCCACCAACCGCACCAAGCACTCGACAGGTGGCTGTATTCTCGAACTATCCACTACTTTCGCCTTCACTCCCTCATCATGCCGTTTTTCTTTGCCTTGCCACCTTTATGGTGATATTGTACACGAAGCCAGAAAAGTAACTGGTGTTCTATCAGGACGCATGGCCTCATCTGTTGTTTTTACCTTCTGTGACGGCTTCAAGCTGCACTGTGCGAAGTGGGCAGTTCAACGATGAGGAGATAGTGCCGCGCAACAGCAGAGATGAGATTGTATGGGTTATTCATATCACTGTTTGCAGGGGCTACAGCCCTGAATCTTTACAATTCTGAAAATAATGTCAGGTAAATGAGGATGAGTTCTCACGGCGGCAGTGGGAGGCACTGCTAGCTCTCACATCATATTTCTGACCGTCAGCCCAAAATGTACCAAATTGGTATTCTTTGCTCAAGGGTATCACCACTAGACGGAATAGATTAATTCCCTATTTGGCACATCATGGGCGACGGAGAGGCCATTTCAATTCATACTATCACCTTGAAACAGGTATTGATCCGAGCCCGGTGCCACAGCCTGAAGACATCTCTGCAAGTCACCGTGGTACCCATGATTACGCTAATATTATCGTACAGTGCAGAACACACGCCAAATTTGTTATCTGCAGTGTGCACACCAACAAAAGACCCTTTTACACCACCCGCCCATCACCATGCATCCTACCCACTATCATTTTCGATCCCAAATCAATTTTGGAAGAACTTGTTGATATACCGGGGGGACCATATAACAGGAAGGAGGCCATCGTTCACCGGGTTACTCACGGCCTCCCACTCCTCGACTCTTTAGTATCTCTGTGTTGTTCGACATTGCGCTTCTTCTTGCACTTGCCATGTCCTCTGACCTACAGTCTGCCTTGGAGCTTCTCCCGATGAATGATTATGTATCTGGTATGCTCGCTCACCACTCCAATAAATGATTGACCTTACAAATATATTGCAGTTGTTGTTATCACTGCTATTGTATATGACTATCGTGAGATATTTATTCTTCTGTACCCTATTCTCTCAGTCTGTAACGATAATTTTTGATTCGCTTCCTGGAGTAATAACCTTTCCGAGAGAGGTGTCTTATTTGGTTCTCCAATTTCTATTCGTTGGTTGACAACTTGGTTAAAGATCGATTACATTTGGGTAAGAAAGCAACAATTTCCCACAGAATGCTTTCTCTCTGACAGCGCTTCAGCGCAGACCCTGGACTTGGATCTCCACAATGTTTGTTTTAGTATGTATGGTCCATTTTGCATGCATTCCAAAGTAACGGTTTGTTAGGTGCGATATGTAGGCCTTTCCTCGGTTATGTAAGTCCACATTGATTATGTATATAGTAAAAGTTAACTTGAATGTATCCATCCTGGAGCCTTAGTGCTATCGGTATGTTCAAAGCAAAAATTGAGGTACTTTATCTGACCAGAGACATCCGTAGGTGGTAATACATTCATCCCAGGGCCTCGTACGGTCAGTCCTTTACATGGGCATTGCAGATGATCGATAGTAATATTTTTTATTGCAGACGTACATATGACACAAATTCTGGTTTCGAACAGCGCTGACATTGCTTCCAGTTGTGAGTAAATAAAGTTATTGCTTTTCAGAGGGAGGCATGAATACTCCAAAGGCACCATAATAATTCTGGTAGAAGCTTGGGAGTTCCTATTATTTTCGTTCATTGCTGATTGTGAGTCACTGAACTCCCATGATTTTCGTTTTACCCAACCATGTTTTAAAATGGCAGGGGTTATGATCATACGTGTTTATGCAATGTGGAATAGATCCAGAACGATACTTTATACACTCTTGTTGACTTACGTGCCACAGGTCATAGTTTCCCTTGTTGTTGCAGGCATATATAACAATCCCGACACCCGTTTTTCAGGTGTGTCTCAAACTGAATTACACATGACACTGAAATCTTACATAGCAGTAATCCATACAATGCCCCTCCTTCTACGGTAGTCACAGTTACCAAAATTAGCGACATCTCTTTTTGCAATTACAGCACCGATGGCAAGCCCATAATTTATTGGTGTCTTTTCCTCCTACGATTTGTCCTTTCCACTGTGCTATTGGTCCTCGCTGTTGTCCAAACATTGAAGCAGTCAGTTGAGATGTACAGGGCGATGAAGCAGTGGCAACCTAATCGATACATGCGACTGCTCTTGAGGGAAGGAATTCTTTATTTCTTCATGTGCGTCTTGATTCTATCACTCTCTCATTTCCACTCGTCGCTATCAGCTCTTCAGCATGCTATGTTTCTACTGACCACTTGGACATTTCCTCTGAATATTTAGGAACGTGTTTTCCAATGTCATTGGCGTGGTAACATCCAACGCCTCCATAAGCAATATTACTATGCTCTTTCTAAGTGCATTTAGTTCTACAGCCTTATTCATCATGATGCCTCGGTTCATCATCGGGGTCCGAGAGCTGTATGATAGCAATCCACGTAGATGCTGGAAGGGGATTGACACCGGAGCTGCCGGTGTAATATCGCAATGCATTTCCAGTCAACACACTGCTGTGTCTGCCATCGAATTTTCAGACAGTATTTCCCCAGGCCAAAGTCACCCCGTAGAAGATAATTCGGATGATTCCGTGGGGATTCAACTTGGGGAGTGTCGGGAAGGTAATGCGGGCCAGGTTTAAAAGAAGTTGGATGAGCACTGGTGGTGGTCCATCAAGGAAAAATGGAAGACCGGACGGCGTATCTCATTTCTCTATCCATGTACTATAATTTGTATCCTCGCGTCAATTTTTCCTCGCCACTGCGCAGTGTATAAACCCTCCGTTGGGAGCATGGCTCAGATATTTATTTACACGTCATATGCTCTGATCTGAGTACTGCGGTATATTGAGGACCTAAACGAGTCAAAGGTGGTACCATTCGAGGCGCTGGGAGACAAGACACAAATTTATTATATGGTGAAGATTTTGAGAATGATAGCTCGCATGCAAGTGTAACTTGCGATACACATGGCTCATCTCACTGTTGTCTTGAAAAAAAACATCTGTGTTTGGTTATTTATATTCCCCAATGACAACAATAGAGGCACGACTATAGTGGAATAAGGCTTGTGTGACCTCAGGTTGACATAAAGAGTTGTTCTCTTCGCTTGGCGCCCCGATCTCACTAGACTCAGTCCAGCGGTTACATCCAGATCCATTCGACCACGTGCCATCTAGGGTAATACGACACGTTCGAACGACTAAGCATTTCCAGAGCTGCATATGAGAGCAATACATGAAAAGTATATGGTACACATCGGCTGATAATCCTATTCCAAAAGAGAGTACATAATTACAAGCCATGGGAATCGCTAAGAGGGAAAGTAGCAGACTGGATATCCTCCGCATGTTCAGGTGTCATGAAGCGTCGCGTAAAATCTGTACGCGTTAGTTATTCGATGTGCATCATCCATATAGACAATACCAAGACTCACATCGTACCCACTTCTTGATGTCCTTGCTAGAATCCAATAGTCTCTCTCGATCCCTCGATATTGTGTCAAGCAATGCTGCCACGTCCTCGTGTCGCCCCAGGGCATACAATGCCTCACATCGTTGTTGATAAATCATGAACCCGAATACATCGTGATTGTTGGTCCACCCGAACATCTTGATATAAAATGAGGCGTCTGAAGCTACTAACAAACAACATAGAATTCTACCAATGAGATGCATTCGAGGTGCGGATGTTTCGGAAGCTGGTGAGGACCCTGCAGGTCGGCGAGCAGTTCAAGCGCCTTGTCATACTCCTGTCGACCAATGCATGACTTTGCAGCGATCGAGCGCATATGTGCCTGAAGAAGATCGTTAGACGCCTCATCCGTCGATGATCTCTAATATTCACACCTGGACGGCATGGTGGGATGCGATGTCTTGTTCTTGGCCAACCAGGATCAGGTCGACGACACGGGCCATCCCTTCTTCGTGGTCGCCCCATGCCTGTCATGTTAGCTCTTTTTATCCATTGATCGCCCCAGCTCAACAACTGCACTCTCTGTATCCGAGGATGATACACCTCTTCGTTAGGAAACAGAAAATCTATGCACATGCCCTGCCGAGGCTAACGCAGGGAGATCGTAGCAAGGCAACAATCGTCGATCGATTGTCCCCGTTCATCGAGGACGAAAGCTCGCTCGGTCCTTCTCTTCCGATGCTAACGACCCCCTATGAGGGGATAGTCACCGATCGCTACCCTTGCCACAGATTTCAAGCTGACATTTCTGTTCGTATACGGACTGGAACAGCTTTGTCAGCACCAAAGAGTCGAGGACGGAAGACAGAATGGGTGTGACGACCACGAATGTTGGTGGCGAGATCTGGACGATTCGTAACCGACAGTTAAGCATAAAAGTTTTATGCTATTTCGCAAGTATGGTCATGGAATGTATGTGCACGATACAGAGGTTGACCGTACGAAGAGTGATTTGGCAACAGAGAGAATAGCTTAAGAGGTCCAAGGTTTACGACAAGGATCAATTAATCACAACCAGTAGTTCGCCGAGCACGCTACACCGTCAGCTTCATACTACCGTAGTCATCGTCCGATGAATCCTTGCAAAAACTCAGGACTAGATTGTCAGGGAGCTCGTCTGTGGCCTCAGCCTGGACTTGAGATACTTGATTTTCCACTCGGAACAATGCTCGCATTCTTATTGAAACAAATGATATGGTCTCACTGGACGTCGTTAGCCCCACTGGTATAGGTCCGGAATGCTGGCGTCACGCTCATCGTGGCTTATCATCCTCTTTTGTGGTAGTAACGCGAGTCTCGATCACTCTCTCTTCCCCTCTTCCATGTCTTTCACGATCAAGTACTGCGGCTACTCGACACACGCTCGCTCGCTGTCAGATGCATCTGTAGCACACCGGCAACAGTCAGAAAAAAATTGTGCACAACGCAGTGCGACACATCAATTCAACGCGCAAAGAAATCGGGGACACAAGGGTTCACCTATCCTGAGAGTCTACCGCGATCGCTGTACGACGCGCATACCTGAGCTAGCGCGCTCCAAAGATGATGTACCTGTTGCCGAGGCAAGACGTTGGCGCGAGGGTGATGGAGAATTGAGAGCCTTGGTCCCGGACCATAAGTATATGCGTACGCGTGGAGAAGAGAGGGGGAAGAGGGAAGAGGGAAGAAAGGTATAATATAAGACGGGGAGACGACGCGAACGACGGATGTCACATTACCGTTGGTGTTAGGGCCCGAATCGGCCATTGCGAGGATGCCTGCGTGGGTGGCCCAATTAGAGTTCTGAGTCGCTTTAACGAGAGCATACGAAACAGGGCTTAAAGAGAAGTGAACGTTATAATCGTTGTCTGTATATGCTTGTCCCTCCACGACCCATCCCGGTTGGATCACTTTTCTGAACGGTCCTACACAAGACCACAGGCGTCAACGACGATCAATAACTCGTTTTGGGAAGACTTACGGCGATGAGTGGAATGAGCGAGTGAGCGAGAATGGTCACGAGGAAGCGGTATCCCAAGAGATATAATCATGCGACATGCATGACAAAGTACATTAATGGCATTAGAATCCATTAATATCTTCATGAAATAATTCTAAAGGAGAATACATGTAGCTACGAACTGGAATAGTCAGCAGGAGTGAAAGCAGAAAACTAGACGTCCCCCGTGTCATCCGGTGCCATCAAGCGTCGCGTGAAATCTGTACGCGAGCGGTTACTTGATGTACATCGCCCATACGAACAACAAGACCCACTTTGTATCCACTCCTTGACATCCTTTCTGGAGTCCAGTAGACCCTTCAGAACCTTCGATATTGTATCAAGTAACACCGCCGCATCCTTCCGACGCCCCAGCGCATACAATGCCTCACACCGCTGTTGATAAACCATGAACCTGTATATGTCGGGGTCATTGGTCCAGCCGAACATCTTGAGATGAAATGAGAACGTCTGGGGTGATAAACAAAAAAAATGAATTTACTAGTGAGATGCATTCGAACTGTGGATGCTTTGGAAATAGGGGAGGATCCTGCATGTCGACAAGCAGTTCGAGTGCCTTGCCGTACTCCTGTCGGCCCATGAAAGCCTTTGCAGCGAACAGGCGCATATGACCCTGCAGAAGATTGTCAGATGTGTCCTCTATCGACGAACACTGATATTCTGACCTGGATGGCATGGTACGACCCTTTATCTTGTTCTGGACACACCATGAGAAGATCGACGACGCGCGTCGTCCCTTCTTCGTGCTCTCCGGAATTAAATACGACGATAGCCTATCAGCAGAACCAATGGGGGTTATTACTAGGTAGAAATACGCCGTGACTGACCTTGATGAGTGTGATGAAAGACGCATCAAGGACGTTACACTTGTGAAACAAGCGATTGAATGTTTTCTTCGCTAAATCTGCGTACCCTCGACCAAAGCGTGCCATGCTGAGCGCGATATAAGCCAACGGGGTGGGCTGAATTCTGAGCGACTGTATTAAGGTGAGTCAGTATGAGTGGGAGAGGCAAGGATTGAAGAGACCTTTCGAGCATTTTTGATTGCGGAGTCCCACTGACGGAGACGTGCCCTAAGAAACGCACGGATAGCAAGCACATGCTGACGTTGGCCCTCGAGTTTCCTATGTCGAGAGAGGATGTCGATTGCGTTCAATAGTTTGTCATGTCTCCACGCGTCCAACACAGCGTTACTGGTGTGAATGAGCTATGGAAACGCATGCGAAAACAACTGTCGTTAGAGCCCCAAACTCGGTCGCATCGCGCACCGACGTACCTCGAGTGTGCGAATGGACGTCTCTAAACGCTCTTCCTGGGATTGAGGCGATGGGATGGTTTCGTCTGGATCAGGCCGTTTCACCAGCTCTGACGTCTACATCAATCAAGAGAACGATTTGTCGTCAGAAAGGAATATCACATTGTGGGGTTTTGATCGAGTCACACTTACGACATCAAAATAATGAGAGGGAAGGATGTCACCGAGACTGCGACGAGTGATTTTTTTGCGACCACCCATCACGAGGTCAAAGTTAAGGGAGATGGCCAAGGACTGAACAGTGTCCGTATGCCAAACGAGAGGCCCGATTCGCGAATGTGTCGTAGTATTCCAGAATGAGACTGACGATCCATTAGAGGCGGCGACAAACACTCCATTTCTTGCTAGCGCAATGCACTGGGGATCGTTGTTGCCATGAATGGTCCATCTCGAGAGCGTTGTACCGGTGGGCACCTTGAGACAGATGATATCACCGTCGCGGGACAGAGCAAAGAGTTGGTCGCTAGTACTAGCCCAGGCGAGGGACTCATTGTAGAATGACTTGACCTCGATTTGGACGTCGGCGAGAAGGTTACCATGTTGACTGTCATAGATGCGGATCGATTTCCGTTGCCACGTGGCGGCGGCGATGAATTGACAGTCGGGTGAAAATTTGACCGCAGACAACACGCCGCTATGTTCCAAAGGGCCGAGAAGTTCTTCGCCAGTGGACAGCGACCAGACAATGATGGCGCTCGATCCTGTCACTATTCTTTGCCCGCCTGGAGAGATGTCTACTGCCCATACTGCCGAATCGTCGTGTCCCCTGAGTTCGCGCGCTTTCTTGTGGCTTTTTGCGCGCCACACCGTCACCAAGCCACTTTCTGTTCCACTCACGATCCACTGTGCGTCTTGTGACACTGCGATGCTGGTAATCATACTCCCCGCGTCCATTGGCGTTCCCACCTCCTTGCCATCGTTTACTCTCCAACATCGAATCTTGCTTTCGTAACCGCCGCCCACGATCTGCTTCCCGTTGGGCAGGAATGCGACTGAATATATGTCACCTCGGTCATCGATTTCGATCGTCTTTGTCTTCCATCGATAAACAATGCCAGAATTTCTGCTCGACTCTTCGTCACTGTCAGCATCACACTCTGAGCCATCTCGCCAAGGGACTCACTATTTCTTGAACGCCACCATCTCAACATGTCTTGGCAGGTATTAGAGCGATGGAAAGGAGGATGCGCAGTCGTCTACTCGTGGCGCACCGTTGTCGCCTGGTTCGCACGTGCCTTCTTATCGATTCACACAGCCCTAATTCTACAGACGCTTACACACAGCATTGGAGTCTAGACACTTCGTCGTCATAGTGAACTCTGGGGAAATCGCCTTTCAATTTGGTGGAACTGGGTAGAGGGACGAATGAGGCGTGCAACTCCCTTGAGGTTGCTGGTAAGGCGTGTTTCAACAGGCAGTAGTCGGTTCGTGTTTACCAACGTTTGTCATATCAACTCTTTTTACCCATTAGTCGCCCATCCCAACTACTACCAGCGGTATCAATGTGACACATGGTTACGAGCTGAGGACGAGTCGCCAGGGTGAGAGGGAGTAGATTTCACGTCTGCACCATCCGGAATCATTACATTGTGTCGCTCGAAATCTGTATGGGGATGGTTACATACTCGATTGGATTATCCATACGAACAACAAGGCTCACTTTGTAGTGACTCCTTGATGTTTTTCGTAGAGTCCGATAGCCCCTTGGGATCCTTAGATATTACATCAAGTAATCCCACTGCGTCCTTGTTCCAACGACCTAGCGCATATATGGCCTCGCACCGCTGTTGATAGATCATGCACCTGAATACGTCCGGGTCGTTGGTCCATCCGAACATCTGGAGATGAAATGAGCATGTCTGAGGTGATAGACCAAAAAAAGTAATGTTACCAACGAAATGCATTCAAATTGTGGATGCTTTGGAAACTGGGAAAGATCCTTCAGGTTAGCGAGTAGTTCGAGCGTTCTCTCATATTCTCGTTGGCCAATGCATGCCTTTGCAGCGATCAAGCGCATGTGTGCCTGTAGGATCGTCAAACGCATCTTTTACTGACGATCGCTAATATTCTCACTTGGACAGCACGGTACGATGCCACATCTTGTTCCTGACAAACCACGATGAGATCGGCGACCCGCGCCATCCCTTCTTCATGGTCTCCCGAAGTAAATACGACGATAGACTGTCAGCCGAACTAATAAGAATGGGTGGGTACACAAGGACACATTGGTGACAGACCTTAATGAGAGTGACGAAAGATACGTCAATAACATGACACTTGTGAAACAAGCAATTGAAAGTCTTCTTCGCTAAATCAACGTGTCCTCGGCCAAAGCGTGCCATACTGAGCGCGATGTAGGCCAAGATTGTGGGCTGAATCTTGATCGACTGTGTTTATGGTGAGTTAGTATGAATGCATGAACACAAGAGGCGAGGATTGATCAAACCTTTCGAGCATTTTTTATTGCAGAGTTCCATTGACGGAGGCGTGCCCTGAGAAAGGCGCGGGTGGCGAGCATGTGATGACGTTGACGTTGATCCTTGAGTTTCTTGTCTAGTAACAAGCCGTCGATTGCTTCTAACAGCCTGTCTTTCCTCCAGGCCTCCAACACAGCGTCACTGGCCTGAATGAGCTACGGAAATATATGATGAAAAATGAACAAATTTGCCATTAGGACTTTGGAAGCATTGAGCATCCACGTACCTGGAGGGTACTAATGGACGGATATAAACTCTCATCCTGTGGCTGGAGCGACGGGATAGTTTCTTCTGGAGCAGGCCGTTCCTCTGAGCCAGAACTCTATAACAGCACAACAAACGGCTCGTCAGAAAAGAATATCGTGGCGCGAGTTTTTGATGGAGTCACACTTACTACGTCAAGGTAACGAGCGGGGAGGATCTCACTGATACTGCGACAAGTGATCATTTTGCCTCCGCCCATCACGAGATCAAAGTTGGATGAGATGGCCATGGACACGACAGAGTCTGCATGCTGGATAACAGAACCGATGCGCTCATGTGTCAAAGTGTCCCAGAACGACACAGAGGACTCGTTAGAGGCGGCGATGAATATTCCATTTCTTGCTAGAGTAATGCAGCGGGGATCGCTTTTGCCGTGAATGCTCCATCTCGAGAGCATTGTGCCAGTAGGAACATTGAGACAGACAATATCGCCGTCGATGGATAAAACAAAGAGTTTATTGCTCTCGTTAGCCCATGCGAAGGACTCGTTGGACCACGAGCGGACCTGAATTGGGACATCGATGAGGAGGTTACCGTCCCGACCGTCGTAAAGGCGGACCGACTCCCTGAGTAACGTGGCAGTGGCAATGATCAGTCCGTCCGGTGAAAATTTGACCGACCCCACGGAGCTATCATGCTCCCAGGGGCCGAGGAGCTTTTCGCCAGTTGACAGCGACCAGACAAGGGCAGTCCTGTCCTGCGACCCAGATGCTATTCTTGTCCCGTCTGGAGAGATGTCGACCGCACAAATACATGCGTCATGCCCCCTAAGCTCGCGCGCCTTTTTGTGTGTTTCTGCATGCCATACCATCACCGAGCCACCCCACCCCCCGCTCACGATCCACCGTGCGTCTTGTGATGCCGCGATGCTGTAAATCGAATTCCCCGCGTTCATTAGCTTCCCCACCTTCTTGCCATTTCTTACACTCCAACGTCGAATCTTGTTTCCGTAACCGCCGCCCACGATCTGCTTCCCATCGGCGAGAAATGCGATTGAATATATGTAACCGTGACCATCGATTTTGATCGATTTTTCCTCGCTTTGGCGAAGATTGCTAGAATACCCGCTTGGCTCTTCCTCACCATCAGCATCGCGCTCTGAGCCATCTCGCCGTTGTACCTACCGCTATTTCGTGAACGCTTCCATCTAAACATGTTTTGGCAAGTATTGGAGCGATGTAAAGGAGGACGCGCAATCGTTTACTTGCTGCGCACTGTTATCGCATGGCTTACACGTGCCTTCTTATCGATGTGCATGAGTTCACGCTCCATCGATCGTCTATTGGCGCCTACCTAAAACCCATTGGAGTCTAGACTGTCTGCCATCAGTGATCTCCAGGAAAACTTGATGGGAACAGGCAGAGCGACGCTTTCTTTCCTTGCACGGACTGGTTCGGTTCTGAGGACACCCTATCAGCACCAAATACGCCACTTAGGGTCATTTAAGTCCATCCTGATATTGAGCTTCTTGGCCACAGTCAGAAGACTGTACCAGGGCCCTATTGACGTAGATCGGTAGAGTCGGAATCATACACCTTTGTTGTTAGGATGTTCCCCCTTGCGACGATGATTACCAGCACGGGTTGGGTCTTTAAGCATGAAACATGCCTCTCGTCGAAGCATGTTTTCCATTGAAGCTTCGACCGCTAGTGAAATATGGCCGGGATACGGCCCCCTCGGGTTGACATGGAATGTCTTTCTTTTTGCTTGGGCGCTCTGATCACACTTGACTCAGCCCAGCGGCTACTATTATGTATATATGATCCATTTGGTCACTATCCCAGTTGCACATATAATCAACTGTCCACCATCTTGAATAGAATAACACGTTACACGTGAGAGCAATTCATGAAAAGTACATGGCACATGTCAGCTGATATCTTCAAGGAGAATACATATTTACGACCCGGAGGGGTCGCTAAGGGGGAAAGCAGTAGAGCAGACATCTTCTGTGTGTAATAAGCGTTGCGTGAAATCTGTATGCGGATGGTTACTCAATGTGCACCATCCATAAGAGCAATAAGACTCACTTTGTACCCAGTCCGCGACATCCTTTCTGGAGTCTGATAGTCCCTCGAGATCCTTCGATATTGTATCAAGTACTTTCATCGCGTCCGTCCGACGGCCCAGTGCATACAAGACCTCACACCGCTGTTGGTCTGCCACAAGCCTGAACACGTCCGCGTCGTTGGTCCACCCGAACATCTTGAAATGAAATGAGGTCGTCTGAGGTAATAAACCAAAAAAAAAATTGTAATTTACCAGCGAGATGCATTCGAGCTGTGGATGCTTTGGAAACGGGGGAGTATCCTGCAGGTTATCGAGCAGTTCGAGCGTCCTGTCATACTCCCGTCGGCCTACACACGCCTTTGCCGCGATCAGGTGCATGTGTGCCTGCAGAAAGTCGTCAAATGCATCCTCTATTGAAAATATCTGATATTCTTACCTGGACGGCACGGTAAGATGCTACATCTTGTTCCGGACAAGCTATGATGAGATCGACGACACGGGCCGTCCCTTCTTCGTGGTCTCCAGAAGTGAATACAACGATCGCCTATCAGCCAAACGAGTGAGCAGGTACAGAAATACGCGTTGGCAACTGACCTTGATGAGTGTGATGAAGTATGCGTCGATGACATCACACTTGTGAAACAAGCGATTGAATGTTTTTTTCGCTAAATCAGTGTGTCCTCGCCCAAAGCGGGCCACACTGAGCGCGATGTAGGCCAAAATTGTGGGCTTAATTTTGATCGACTGTGACTATAGTGAGTTGGTACGAACATTGGGGCGATAATTAACGAGACCTTTCGAGCGTTTTTGATTGCAGAGTCCCACTGACGGAGGCATGCTCTGAGAAACGCGCGTGTAGCCAGGGCGTGATGACGTTGACCCTCGAGTTTCCTGTCTCGAGATAAAATGTCGATTGCTTTCAATAATTTGTTGTTTCGCCAGGCATCCAGCACAGCGTCACTGGCGTGAATGATCTATGAGAGCGAATAGTACAAAATACAAATAAGTATCATTAGAACCTCGGTAGCATTGGGCACCAACAAACCTGGAGAGTGCCAATGGACACATATAAACTCTTTTTATGTGGTGGAAGTGACGGGATGGATCCCTCTAGACCAGGCAGTTTCCCCGACCCCGAATTCTAGACCAATCGAGAGGAATTGTATCAAGCTGGGAGCTTTTTCAATGGAGTTACACATACCATGTCAAGGTAGCGAGAGGGAAGGATGCCGCAGAGACTGCGGCAGGTAATTTCTTTGCCTCCACCCATTGCGAGGTCGAAGTTGGATGAAATGGACATGGACCTGACGGTGCTTGTGTGCTGGATGACTGACCCGATTTGCGTATGTGTCGAGGTGTCCCAGAATGAAACCGAAGATCCATTAGAGGTGGCGATGAATGTACCGTTTCTCGCTAAGTCAATGCAGCGGGGCTCGCTACCGCCGTGGGTGCTCCATCTCCAGAGCGTTGTGCCGGCGGGCACATTGAGACAGATAATATCGCCGTCGCGTGGCAAAACAAACAGTTGGTCACTAGTACCAGCCCAGGCGAGACACTCATTCGACTGCGACAGGACCTGAATGGGGACATCAATGAGGATGTTCCCATTTTGACTGTCATAGGTACGGATCGATTTGTACCACGCGGCGGTCGCGATGAACTGTCCGTCGGGGGAAAAACTGACTGCAGACAACTGGCTATCATGCTTCCAGGGGCCGAGGAGTTGTTTTCCAGTTGACATCGACCAGACAAGGACAGTGTTGTCATCCGATCCCGTTGTTATTTTTGTCCCGTCTGGAGAGATGTCGACTGCATACACCCACCTATTATGGCCCCTGAGCTCGCGCATTTTTTCGTGGTTGTCTGCACGCCACACCATCACCGAGCCACTCGTTGTCCCATTCACGATCCACTGTGCGTCTTGCGACACGGCGATGCTGAGAATCGTACTCCGCACGTTCATTGGCTTCCCCACTTCCTTGCCATCTTCTGCACTCCAACGTCGAATATTATCTTCCGTGCCGCCGCTCACGATGTGCTCCCCATCGGCGAGGAAAGCAACTGACCATATATCGTATCGGCCATCAATTTTGATTGATTCTGCCTTCCTTTGGTGAGCGACAATCCCAGAGCTTCTGCTTGGCTCTTCGTCACCATCAGTATCGCACTCTCACCCGTCTCGACAACATACTCACTATTTGTTGGCCGCCACCACCTAAACATGTTTTAGTAAATATTAGAATGATGGAAAGGAAGATGCACGGTCGTCTACTCGCAACGCACCGTTTACACGTGTCTTCCTATCTATGTGCGTCAGTTCACACACCACTGACCTACGGGCGCTCGCATGCAGCGGGGTCCAGACAGTTCGCCGTCAGAGGAATCTCCGCATCTGAACTCAGTGAGTATAAGAGAGTTGGAATGAACCACGCAGCACAGTGAGAAGACGCGTTTCCATAGACTCCAGTAGACTCGCGTTTACCAGTCAGGAGTCGCCCCAGTCCAACAACAACTGAGCCTCTCCCTACCCGAGGGCGATATACCCTTTCATGAGGGGCGCAAAGCCCAACGATACGCCCCATTGAAGACAACGTACGGAAATCATACCAACCGAGTGATTGATTGCCCCCTCATTCATCAACCCCACAGGTTCGCTCAACTCTTCTGCTGACAACCTTTCTGTGAACGAATATTCACCGAACGCTACCCTTCTTTGCAGACTTTCAATCAGACCTCACTCTGCTGCTCGCCTCGATAGAATGATCTGCCTCCTTTTCCCCAACCGCTCCGATCACAACATTTCTCTCTGTGTACGGATTAGCGCAGCTCTAAGGACTACCACTCAACATCAGAGAGTAAGATGGATGATGGAGCAGGAGTGACGATGAGCAAAGTCGGTAGCGAGACCCGGACGATCCGTAACACGGTTGGGCACGAGTCTCCTGCTATTCTGTAAGTACAGACATGGAATACATCTGGACGAGACATGAAGTCTTATCGTATGAAGAATGAGTGGCAACGACTTCAAGGAGGCCAGAGAGGAAAAAGGCGTACGATAACTTCATAAGGATCAATCAATCACTACCGTCGCAAGGATGCCTGTGCCGGTGAACTGGAGGTCGTGATGTATTTCATCCTTCGCTACGATATTGGAGATAGAAAGGTGAATGTAGCGTGTTGGGGTCGATGTGATGAAAGAAAACAGCAACGCGTGGTATGGGCCCCCCAAGTTCTTGGATACCCGTGTGAATGACGTATCCGAATATAGAAATGTGCAAAAATCTCACAAATTTTATCTTCCTTTATCCCTAACTCTCCTTTTTCTTTCAGCATATCCCGGCAGACGCCATATCCATCATTGGTATGATGATGAATCTCGTGCTTGGCTGAGTTACCTGTTCCTACATGCTCGGTGAAGTGTGATTGTACATACCGCGACTCCAGTGATTAGTACATCGGTAGAGCTGCAATACACCACTGTTGTTGCGAATGTCCCCCTTGGGATGATAACCGCGAACATGGGTCGTGTCTTTGACTCTTAGAACAGGAAATATGTCGAAGCGTATTTTTGCATCAGCGTTTCCACTGCTAGCGGGGCACGGCCTGGGTTCTCTCTGGTGACATATAATGTCCTTTTCTGTCGCCTGAGAGCCCTGATATCCACGCTAGGATCAGTTCAGCGGGTCCAATTCGACCACTATCCCAGTCGCACATATAGTCAAATTTCCGTACCATCTAGAGTAACACGACGCGTTCGAAAGACTAGGTATTCCTCGAGTTGTACGTGAGAGCAATACATGGAAAATATATGTTACATGTCGAGGCTGATACCCTTTTCCTCAAAATAATATGCAGTTACAAACTGGAGGAAGGGAAAGCGGGCTAGATATTCTTCGTATGTTCCGGCGTCACTAAGCGTCGCGTGAAATCTATATGCGAATGGTTAGTCGATGGATCCATCACCCACACGAACAACGAGACTCACTCTGTACCCACTCCTTGACATCCTGTCTGGATCTTAGCTGGCCCTCAAGATCCTTTGATATTGTATCAAGCAATGCTGCCGCATCCTTGTGGTGCCCCAGCATATAAAAGGCCTCACACCGCTGTTGATAAACCATGAACTTGAATACGTCGCGGTCGTTGGTCCATCCAAACATCTGGAGATGAAATGAGCGCGACTGAAGCAATAAGCAAAACATGTCATTTTACCAGTGAGATGCATTCGAGCTGTGGATGCTTTGGAATCAGGAGTGGATCCTGTAGGTCGGCGAGTAGCTCGATCGCCCTGTGATACTCCCATCGGCCTACGCATGCCTTTGCAGCGATCAAGCGCATGTGTGCCTGTAGAAGATCGTCAAACGCGTCCTCCATTGACGATATCTGATATTCTCACTTGGACGGCATGGTAGGATGCAGTATCTTGTTCTGCGCAAACCAAAATGAGATCGACGACACGGGTCATCCCTTCTTCGTGGTCTCCGGAAGTAAACACAACGATAGCCTATTAGCCAAACGATTTAGCATCGTCGACAGATACACAAGTACGCATCAGTGACCGACCTTGATGAGGGCGACGAAAGATACGTCAGTAACATGACACTTGTGAAACAGACGATTGAATGTTTTCTTCGCTAAATCATCGTGTCCTCGGCCAAAACGTGCCATACTGAGTGCAATGTAGGCCAAGATTGTTGGCTGAATTTTGATCGACTGTGTTTATGGTGAGTTGGTACGAATGGGAGAGGTGTGATGGATGAGACCTTTCGAGCATTCTTTATTGCGGAATCCCATTGACGGAGGCGTGCTCGAAGAAAGGCACGCGTTGCAAGGACGTGGTGACGTTTACCCTCGAGTTTCCTGTCTCGTGACAGGATATCGATTGCTTCCAGTAGCCTGTCTTTTCGCCAGGCCTCGAACACGGCGCCGCTGGCGTGAATCAGCTA
>JBBPLP010000449.1:0-21323 GCA_038089875.1 Fistulinella prunicolor
TATGCTCCGGGCCGACGAGACGTTAGTTATGGCAGCAAGGCAATGCCCACTCTCGTTATCTATTGATCATTTCTTGATCGATTCGGCAAGTTTTGTTATCTACAATGTACACGCCAACAAGGTCCCTTTCAGACCACACAGCCTTCCTGACAAAGTTCCTCTGTTGCGTGATGGCAAGATTGCATATCACCGTCTGTTCCAAATCAGGTCTCAAATAATTGTTGATTTACGTGGCCCAGGAGATCATATAACTGCACAGTGACCACGGTTAATTCACTGGTCCACTCGCAGCCCCTCACTCATCGGCTCTTTGTCTTACTGTGTTGTTCAGCACTGAATTTCCTCTTGCATCTGCGATGTCCTCTGACCTACAATCTGTCTTGGAGACTCTTCAGCTCAATGATTATGTATCCCGTATGCTCACCCGTCCCTCCAGCAAATGATTGACCTTATAGACCATTGCAGTTATTATCATCACCGCTATTGTATATGACTATTGTAAGATGTTATTCTGGAGCTTACCATCTCAGTCCGTAATTATGATTTTTATTCGATATCTGGAGTCATCACCTTTCCGAGAGAGGTGCGTCGTTTGCACACTGGTTTTCCTATTTCTATTCGTAAACTGACAAATTTAGATCGACTACGTGTGGGTAAGAACGCAACTCCGATGACCGGTCAGGCACTGTGTCCCTGACAGTACAACAGCGCAAACGCTGGACATGGATCTCTACAATATTTGTCTTTGTGGGCATCCACCACCATCTCGCACACATTCTGAGGTGACGGTTTTTTAGGTCCGCTATGTCGGTCTTTCCTACATCATGTAAGTCAAGTTGCCAAATGGATTATAAGACTGACATGAATGCATGCATTCTGGAGCCTCACTGCCCTCTGTATGTTCAAAGCGCAACCAGAAGACCATTCATCTGACCAAAGATTCACCCATAGGTGGTTCTACATTTGTTCCCGGTCCTCGCAAAGTGAGTCATTTTTGCAGACTTGCATGTAACCAGCAATGACATATTTGTCGTAGATGTATGTACTTTGCACCCAAATCCCGGTTTCGAACAGCGCTGAAATTCAAACCTGACCATGCTTCAATAGTTGTAAGTGAATCAAATGATTGCTTTCACCACACCAGAGCAGTGAGCGTATATTTCAAAGGCATCATCGTCTATCTGGTATCAACTTGGGAGTTCCAATTATTTCTCCCCGTTGCTGATTGTAAGTGACCGAATCCATTGGTATCGTTTTACGAAATAATGGTTTAAATTGGCAGGGGTCATGATCATGCGGGTGTATGCGATGTGGAATCGATTCAAAACGATATTTTATGCCCTTTTGCTGATTTACGTGCCACAGGCCATAGTTTCCCCTGTCCTTACAGGCATCTATTACAATCCCAGCACCAATTTATCAGGTATGTCTCATCCTGAATTACATGCGACGCCGCAGTTTCACGCAGGAACAATCCACGCAATGTCATTTCTTCTACAGTCTCAGTAAGCCATGTCGTCAATTTCTCTTTCTGCAATTATGACATCAACATCACGCCCGCGATTAACTGGTGTAACTACATCCCACAATTCGTCCTTGCCACTGCACTTTTCGTTCTCGCTGTTTCCCAAACATTAAAGCAATCAGTGGGAATGTACAAAGCAACAAAGCAGTGGCAGCCTAACCGATACATGCGACTCCTCGTGAGAGAAGGAATTCTTTATTTCCTCATGTACGTCTCGGTTTCACCATTTTCATTTCTATTCGTTGCCATTCATTGCCACAATTCACTGGCCTGTGTTACTACTGACCACTTGTATATTTCCTCTGAATATCAAGAAATATGCTTGTCAATGTCATTAGCGCGGCAACAGTCAACGCCAGTGACATAACCAGCATTCCTCTGCTCTTCCTGAGCGCGTTTAGTAATGCAGCCCTATTTATCATGATGCCTCGGTTCATCATCGGGGTGCGAGAGCTGTATGACCACGACCTCCGAGGATGCCGGCAAGGGATTGACACCGGGTTCGGTGTCATATCGCCAACTATTTCCAGCCAACACGCTACCGTGTCTGCCATCGAATTCGCAGATGCTGCCCCTTATCAAAGCCAGGTCGAGGAAGAAGTGGATGAAACAGACGGCATTGAACTCGAGGGGCGTTGAGGTAACGAGAGCCGGGTTTGAATGAAGACGGAGGGGCGCTGATGCCGGTGGATTGAGGAAAGATGAAAGAAAGATGGCGTTCTTGAATGATCCTGATGGGTGCTCTCATTTTCAGTGTTTCGTTAGTACAGCGCAGTGTATAAACACTCAAATGGGAGCACGATTCGGGTATTTGTTTCTGATGCGCATGTCGTGCGTGCCGAGCGTGAGGACTCAAGAGAAGATGACGATTTGGCCTGAGATGTTAGGGGAAACATAGCTGCAAAACTGAGTCCTAGTGATCAGTGGCACGTCTCATCGCCTCTTGACAAGTTGTCATGTCCACTATCGCATACGGGTGTCCTTCGGTTCCTCGATAGAGGAACTCATACAGACCGTCTCATGCGATCAACAAGCAAAAGCAGAAAGACTAGTATGATTGAATAAGATGGTGCAACAGGACAAAAACAAGGACTAAAATGCAACGACTAATAGGTCAAGGCGAGGGGAAAAGGAAGACAACAAGAGCAGAAAAAAAAAAGCAACAGCAATAGCAACATTTAAACACATGTCTTGTGCGAGGGGAGAACCAGATGGATTGGTAATGGAAGGGGGGATGAAGTGGCAATGAAAATGGCAATAGAATGGGAGATGAATGCGTACAAGGATAAGGCTAATAGTACGATGCTGAAACATGCAAATCAACGTCTCGAGATGAGAAATAGAGGTAGTCACGAGTCTCTGGAATCCGACCGTCCGAATGAGTATGAATATCCAAGACTGAGGCGGTGCGAGATGGGGACAGTGTGCATCCGTGAGTCGCAAGTGTCGTTTGTCAAAATGAAAAGACGAGTCATGGGAATGGAAAACGACTCACGCAGGTCGCCAGGCCGTATCCGGTCGGTCTACCTTATGCGTCACGTCAGCCCAGCTCGACGGAACGGTCGAATCAAGCCTCCAAGCGATCGTCGCGGGTGCCGTGATGAACGACTGCGCTACCGTACTAATATCCGGCCAACTCTCGTCACCCCTCGGTGACGGAATCGGCACCCCCACTCTCGCCTCTCGTGTGATCATGATCGCGATTCAGGACATGCTGTCAGGCGCGACGTTGTTGCCTCCGGTGGTGTCGAGATAGAGATGCTCGAGGGAGTGACATGCAGGCCCTGGGACGCCACGCAGGGCATCGGCGACAACATCGGCTGCCCAAACATGTAATTCTCCTGACTGCTGCCATGGTGCGACGCGCTCCCGGAGCGCGACCGCTCATCAGAAGTATAGATCATGTCTTCCTCGAGGCGTGCCATCGACGAGTTGGCTCGGCTACATATCGACCGGACGAGTTCGACCGACGACTATGATGCGTTCCCTAGGCTTTGAATGAGCGACTGTGCACGCGAGGGTACCGCAGACCTGGCTCCAGAACCAGAACCTGACGAAACCGAGCTTGACCGCGATGGAGAGCCCGATTGGGAGCCGCGCCATCCACGTCGCCGTCGACTGCTCACGTTCGACGAACGCGGGCTTCGAGGGACGACGCCCAGTAGACCCACGCTATCTTCGCCGTCTGCTGCCTCGTGGAGACTCTCTGGTTCGGGCTGCTCCATCATCTGAGGCTCTTCCTCCCCATCGTCGGCTCCATCATCTTCGTCCTGTTCCTCGCTCAAGAAAGATTCGTATCCCGCCGGCAAGTGATCGGTGTTTTGGCTGTCGGTACGTATTCGAGGAATCAATCCCCGGCCTGGGAATATCACCGAGGAAGGTGAGGATGTGAATGCAGGCATCGTTCCAGCACGAGCCCGTCCTCGACCAGGTTGAGGATAACGAGGGGGCATGGGAATTAGGCTACCATACCCAGACGTAGGACTTGAAGTTGCAAGTCCAGTCATCGCTTGCGACATGAGCGATTCGGATGCTTCTCGGTTTCCGGTTGATTGCGTAGACAGAGAATGAGTGGAATGCGAATTCGAGTTTTACGATGGCGAGGTGTCGGCTTGTCGGGTAGAACGTGTCATGGCGCTCAAGGATATCGACGCGCCACGGGTGTGCGGGCGATGGAATTGGAAAGGGTAACGAGAGGTGATGGGCTGGGCTAGATCCGACATGGAACCAGAGGTGCGTAGATGGGCTTCTCTACTTTCTCCTGCCTCCTCTTCCTCAACATCTTCCTCGTCCTCACCTTGCTCACCTTGCTCAATGTCTTCCACCCTGGCTACTTTCTATACTTGCTTGTGTCCAGTGGATCGTTGATGCTTAGAGCTATTTGACACAGGTGACGCTTTTCCTTCCCGAACTTGGCGATGGTGGGAATGGTGTTTGATCCTTGCATGGCACCTGCGCACCATACGCCGCAAACGGGCCCGGCAACTTCATTAGCGATGCCGAAGGGCCACCAATTTCCCGATCCTTAGACGATCGTTTCACCACCTTGATGATATCGGATAGCGCAGGTACTGATGAGGGCACGACACCCGTCTCGTCGACCATTCCTGAATGTGCAAACAAATCGCCCGAAAGCATATCTCGACGGGCAGATGGCGGAACAGAGGGCAAGCCCACTGCCGCCAACACCTGCTCACTTCAAAGCCAATCGTGGTCGATACACCAAGCTCCTTCGCCATGTTCATGCCCCATCGTGTAGGTGGCTTGACGATCAGACAGAAATAAAATGCCTCTTGGATCCGCAGACGCGTGCACACTTTCCAGCTCCACTGAAGGGCATCAGTGTCTTCGCTCCCATCACTGTAAATGGACAGGAGCTTGTCGTGACTCCCTTCCTCCGACCTAACACGGGGACGACAAAGTCCCGGACAGCCTTCAAGACTGCTCGAGATCCATAGGTAGATCCTAGATAGCCGAGGGGTTAAAGAGATGCGAGTGAGATATAGTAGACGCACCAGCTGATGAAGAAGATGAGCTCGTGTCATACTATCCACGTAGCATTGGCGAACAACACATCGCGGGCGTAATCCGTCAACATGCCATCAGACATGCAGAAAAAGGTTGTATCGAGACCATCGAAGCCAGCTTCGATGAACTTAACGTATTCCGGACCGCGGTTGAAAACGACAGAAGCAGTGAGACGCAGAAACCTGCTCGAGGCAAGAGGAGCGCAACGGTGGCAAGTTTTGTCAATAAATCTAGAACCCTTCTGCGTGATCATCACGGAGGCCACGTTTTCTCCAATGACGGTCGAGTATCGGGTGTCCTACACGAAGCAGAAGTCGGTGTACGACGTCATGGATTAAGGCTGAATGCGGAGGATGAATGGTAGGGTAGGGTCGTTTTGGAACAGTCTCAGCTGAGGTCGACTGTAAGAGCGAGGAGGAACTTACTAACACGCCGTCTGCAGTAGGAGTGAACGAGTTCGTAAACCAAAAATACTGTTCCGCGACCCTGCTAGTGAGAAGTGAGTGAGGGAACGAGACGAGATGAAGAAAGATGCGCACTGCAACCGAGAATTTGGGATGAACACGATCGTGCGTATGGCGGCAGCAGCCATCGTTGCGCGGGACCAGACTAGAGGGCGCATGAAGCATGTCTGTTAGGTGACCTCATGATTATCCTGGCCAGGCAGCGGGACCCTGAAAACTGACGACACGAACAGAACGCGGGGTGGGCACTGGGCTTGCGACTTCAGATAACCAGAACGTTCTGACCAAGGGTGAGCTGTCTGTTGGACGAGTGAATGCTGGAGCCCAGATCCGGTCGGGGTGGGTGTCTAGGGAGCCAGGTTGAAGAATTCACCCAGGAGATAGTACATAGCAGATGCGTGGGAATTCTGAGGGACAATCGTATTTGTGGTTGCTGCAAAACGGCGCCAACTTGCTTCCAAAGATCAAGTGCGGATTCGTTGATTATCCTAGACGGTTCAGTGCTGGTGAGTGTACCTACTATTGTTTGGGGTACCGATTGATGCTAGTTCCATTGAACAGAGTGCAAGCTACGAGTTGTCACCAACCCTGGGGCGCGTGCTTTCTGATTTACCTGCGGAAGTTCTTTCACCTGCCGTCTTCACCCCGACGACTCGACCCCATCGCTGCTTGACTCCTCACCATGCATCTCAATCGCTCATGTTCGTCACGAGCCTGTGGACCCTACACATGGCCCGTGGGTTCCATCCATCTGCTCCCATCCACCATCTCTGGTAGAAGCGCGAGTACAAACTTGTGTCGAACTGGGTCACGATTCTCAGGTATTCAGTGCCGTTCCCAGCATACCCGCTTGGTGAGGGCGTTTCTCAAATGTACGTAGTGTCAGGGCACGGTCCCCACTCGTCGAGCGAGAGACACGATCACTAATCACATCCACTTCCTTCAGTGCCTACTACACTACAGTTCGCACCCCCGGAAAATTGACTTGAGACATTAGATTCGCGGGACGAGAGTTCCTGCACCCACCGTTTATTTGAAAGGCCTGTTCAGGTACGTGACCACTACTTTATCTTCATGATGATGGGTGAAACTGAGATGATACATCAGGTAGTCTCCATGGCGTTGACGAACGCATGTTCGGCTCCCGAGGAGGCCATCGAGAAGTTGCTCGGTCGGATGTAAGTCCGGTACTGCGAGAATAAGAGTGGTTTCGAATGTCGAATGCATTCATTTATAGATCTCTCCGTGCCTCAAAGTGCACAATCCCATCCTAGCAACCATCATCGATTAGGCTCAGACGAAACGGTCGAGACCCCGTTCATTAGTCAGGGTGACCTCCAAAGTCTCCCGTGGTGTAAAGTCGCGCGATCTGGGAGTACCAAGGAGAGAACTTAACCTGATCACGGCCAGGAAGAAACCTCTGGACTGGGCTTCAGCAGACGATATTGTATACGACGCCTAGAAATGGGTTGTCACCATCTTTAATGGTAGCCTCGATGCCATATGCAATGCTTGCTGACAATCACGGCATCTGGAGGTGAATGGGATGATGGGGATGATGATATTACCGATAAAATGCAACACTGTCATCTTTACCAATTTCGGTTCCACGCTGTAGACGTAGGTGCGTCACCAATTCCAAACATTATGACCGATGTTGACGCCTTCAAGGGAGGAGCGGGAAGCATCCGAAACGATGGACGCGACCTCATTGTCGATCCATTCTGAGATCAACGCTATCGAGGTGTCCTCGTGTGCATTGTTTTCCCTTGAATGCGCTGGGCCAGAGGATGACGTCCTGGATATCCAGTATCGTGGTCAACACTCCTCAAGATCCAATGTAGTACAAGGGAGGGCAGGTGGTGGTGCCGGGTGTTGGCAAGATGGGTATTGACAGAACTCGCATTGTGACTACGGGTGTTTCTTGTTCGTGTCGTTCGTTTCGTTTCGTCTTCATTTTCGTTGCAACAAGACTCTCATTCCCAGCGACAACGTGCCCTCCACCGTGCTCATCTGGAGTATACTTCCTTTTTATCTTGCTCGTTCGTCGCGTAGATCTGTCGGCCATCGGACGTACGGCTTTCTCTCAATTGCTTTAGGCTTTCCTGGCAGACGCAGGCACTCCTTCATGATGAATCATGATTTAGATCAGAAAGATTAATCGTTCTAGGCATTCCTACGCTGTTAGATAATGGCAAAGTGCATCGGTGAAAACAAGTTTACAGTATATTGTGTTCTCATTCCGGTTCCGCAGCGCAGTGTATAAGAGTTCCATTGAGCGTGGCTCGACATTACTGATATCTGGCCGACCCTCATCGCCTCTAGGTCGATGCCCCCACTCTCGTGGTCTCGGAACGTGCTGCAAGTCGTGATGTCGCTGCCTCGGATGGCGCCGGGATGGACGCGCTTGAGGGAGTGACGCGTAGGCTCTGAGACGGCACGCGGGGCATCGGTGACAACATCTGCTGTTCAAACGTCTAGTTCTCCAGACTTCTTGCGGTATACGAGGCGCTCCTAGACCACAACCACGAATCGGAGGCGTAGACCGTGTCTCCCTCGAAGCGGAAGAGCACACACCATGGTGTCCATGCAGCATTGGCGAATGGAACTATTGGGTGTACACGCATGATTGTGTTCACACATGCAAATAACTGGGGTACGAACCAAGGGTAGGAGAGCGAGTGAACACCTGGGGAGTGCGGCCATCGAACAAACAGAGTAAATGAGCGCGTGTGGACCTGTTGGTCCGCAGGTAAATAAGAGGTCAAGGCAAGTGGAGAGTGAGGATGGGAGCGTGACCCGAGTGTAGCACACGTACACCTGCACGCAAACAGTACGGTGGAGGACCAGACACCGGCTCGGACTCGGAGGTCACTACAATGCGCCGCACCGGATCGCCTTCTCACATTCACGTGACCGACATTCAAGACGGCCTTCGGACCTGACCTCGTTCGTGCAACCACTAGGGCTGATAATTGAAGCGGAACCTCGTCTGTCTGAAAGTGTTGGTATCCAGTGCCAAGGCTTTGCCCCGCGGGAATTCTTGGGGAGAGTTTTTATGGCATCGTGGAAGCGCTGCAAAACGCGGACTATGTCCTTGGCACGACTCTGCAAGGGCTCATAGCAACACATTCCTAGGAGAAGACCGAGTCTTCTCGGTGGTTCTAGCGCGCCGACCCAGTTGGGGCCCGGGGCGAAGAGCGGCCATCTGGATCCGGGAAGTCATCGCACCTGCACAGCCCGTCTTCAAGTCGGATGGGCGATAGTCCTTCCATATCACTGGGTCCTCTTCATTCGGCCACTCGTCGCCTTCCATGACAGAGGGAGTGATTTGATCTAAAGTTTGAAGGAAAGCATGTGGACACCGCCGCAACGGAGCGTTTGTGTTCCCATCGGATCAGAAGCGATGGCTTGATGATCAGACGTAAGTGTCGGACTATATCCCGAAACTATCCACTACCTCCACCTTCAATCCCCTCGTCGGATCATTCTCCCCACGCTATCTTTTCGGTTATAATATATGTACACGAGGCCAGATGATTTGAGAAGTATTATAAACGCGCGCGAACATCTGTGCGCTATTCCTTCCTTGCCTATATGTAGCTTCGCTGCACACGAAGGGACTAACACTGAGAATATACTACTTCCAATGATAGTGGATATGGGATCACATGTTCCGATGCGTCGTTTAGGGGATCATGTGCGGGTGCTATGCACAGAGATATATTGCAACACTTTGCGCAAGTTAACGTCACTAGTAGGTGGCGACGGATACTGGTGATCTCTGATTATCATGGCGGGAAGGCGCTACTCTTCCTCCATCATGATCTTCTTCTATACCGCTAGCCCAATCTGGAATATTGGTGTTTTTTTATTCGAGGGTATCGCAAGCACCCTGATCAATGATAGGCTCACACATCTTGGGGCAGACGGGAAAAGGGATTTTTATCCAAAATAGGTGTTGGTCAGGGCCAATTTCTACCACTCAAAGATCTCTTCGCAGGCTACATTTGTTATCTGCATGCCAACGAAGACCCTTTCGCACTGCCAGTGACAATGCAGCCTTCCGATGGCAAGATCACACATCAATGTATCACCTTTGTGGAACAACAGCGTTTATTTACTGGGGGGATCATATAATTGTGTGGGAACCCCAGTTCACTGATCCACTCGCAGCCCCTCAAGGCTTCACTCCTTGGCAACTCTTCGTCTTTGTGTATTGTTCGGCATCGCACTTCCGCTTGTACCTACAATGCCCTCTGACCTACAATCTACTTTGGAGACTCTCCAGCTCAATGATTATATAACCGGTATACTCGCTCGTCCCTCCAGAAAATGATTGACCTTATAGACCATTGCAGTTGTTGTGATCACTGTTATCATGTATGACTATTGTGGGATTTTTTTCTGTGCTCTATTTCATTGGTCCAGTATGATTATTCTAATTTGACTCCTGAAGTGATTACCTTTCCGAGAGAGTTGTGTTTTTTGGTTTTCCGGTTTCTATCAAGTTGTTGACAAATTTTATAAAGATCGACTACGTTTGGGTAAGCAAGCAACAATTACCAACTGAGCACTGCGTCACTAGCACTACTGCAGTGCAAACCGTGGACATCTATCTCTGCAATGTTTATTTTAGTATGTGTCAGCCCTCTCGCACATATCAAAAGTAACAGTTTCTCAGGTGCGCTATATTGGTCTTTCCTGCGTTATGTATGTATGTCACTGGTTGCAAAATGGATTATAAAAACTAACTTGGATGTGTCTATCCTGGAGCCTCGATGCCTTGAGTATGTTCAAAGTGAAATTGGATGATAATTTATCTGACCAAAGATCTCTGCAGATAATAGTACATTTATTCAAGGGTCTCGCATGGTCAGTCACACACAGTCTTCCGTGCGGGCTTTCCACATGATGATAACAATGTTTTATATATATAGACGTATAGACTTCAACTCAGGGCTTGGGCAGTACTAACTGCGCTTCCATAGTTGTAAGTAAATCAAACCATCCCTTTCAATGCACCGGAGTAATGAATATTCCAAAGGTACCGTAACAAGTCTGGTGCAAGCCTGGGAATACCAATTATTTCTGCCCACTGCTGATTGTGAGCGACTGAACCCCCTGGTTTTCATCTTACCAACAACGATTTAAAATGGCAGGGGTTATGATCATGCGGGTGTATGCAATGTGGAGCCTGTCTAAAAGGATACTTTACGCCCTCTTGTTGATTTATGTGCCACAGGTCGTAGTTTCCGTTGTTCTTGCAGGAATCTATAACAATCCCAACACCAATATGTCAGGTGGGTCTCGACCTGAATTGTATGTGATGCCACAATCTCACACAGGGGAACTCATGCGATGCCACTTCACCTACAGTCTCAGTTATTCAAGTTATCAATTTCTCTTTTTGCAGTGTCACCACAAACATCACATCCATAGGTAGTTGGTGTACATTTATCCCACAATATGTCCTCTCCGCCATGCTTTTGGTTCTCGCTGTTTTCCAAACATCGAAGGAGTCAGTTGAGATGTACAAAGCAACCAAAAAATGGCAGCTCAATCAATACATGCAACTCCTCACGAGGGAAGGAATTCTTTATTTCCTCATGTACGTCTCAATATCACCACTCCTGTTTCTATTCGTCACCCTAATTTCACTGGCCTGTGTTGCTACTAACTACTTGAATATTTCCTCTGAATATCTAGAAACATGATTTCCATAGTCACTGGCTCAGTAATAAACAACAGTGCCGCAATCAACATTCCGATTCTCTTCCTTGATGCGTTTAGCTTTATAGCCATATTCCTCATGATGCCTCGATTCATCATCGGGGTGCGAGAGCTGTATGACCAACGCCAGCAGGGAGTTGACGCTGGATTCAGTGTATCTTCCGGTCGACAGGCTTCCGAGCCTGCTATCGAATTCGCAGATGTTGTCCCAGCCCAAAGTCTGACCGTGGAGGAGGAAGTGGATGAATCGGAGAGCATTCAGCTTGAGGAACGTCGTGGAGGTGATGCGAGCCGGGTTTGAACGAAGAGAGATGAGCGCAGGTATTAGTCCATTAAGGAATGCGGATTAAAGATGATGGTGGTACTCTTGGATGATTCTGATGGTCGAATAGTGTATCCGATTTGCCTGTTCATGTATATTCATGTTTTAGGTTCTGTATTTCGTGAGCGCAACAGTGTATAAACAATCTACTGAGTGCATGACTCGAACATATGTATATCATGTTCTAAGCTGGATTTGACTTGCGGCATTGGAACTTAGTGGTGACTAGCGATGACTAGTACTTGGAAGATGTTAGTATCTCAAGGAACTAGCCTAGAGGGACATTGCGGAACCAGCATATGCTGTAGCTTGCACCCCGCGGACTACGCTGAGGAAAACGACATGCGTGCCACGTCACAAATACACACATCACAGGGGGGATGATATAGCCAACGATTTAAGGCTTGCGGACCCCATTCCTATCATGCATGGCGTCACTCTATAGGTTCATGGACTCAAACTATGCAGCCGTTCATCCGTCCTGCAATATGCAAAGTCGGTACTTCTCAACGGTGCAGATCGACTGAGCAACCGCTGGATCGACCCATGCCAGAGACGATCAACACATATCCATGTACATATATTGATAGCATATCTCTTGGACGGATAGGTCGCATCTAGTTTCGTGCTTGAATTTGCAATGCGACAAAGATACTGTATATAACGACTAGAAACGTTACCAGGCAGAAAGGGCATGCGGATTGAACTACAGAATTGAGCCCTAGAGATCAGTGCAACGTCTCTTGGTGAGACCGCCTCTTGTCATATCCATCAGTACGTGTGGAGGTCTCGTGCGAGCAACAAGAAAAAGCAGGGGGCTGGTATGATCGAAAAGGTGGTAAACACAACAGAAACACCATCAGCTGGGGCTTTTCCTCCTCATCGTCTCTATCGTGTTTCTCTGATCGGTATGTGATCTGTATTCTCGCTGTTGGATGAATTCGAGAGGGGATCAGTGTCAGGTTATGATGGGAATGCAGGCATCTACTCTCTTCTAACTCCTCTTCCTGCACATCGTCTTCCTCGGCGTCTTCCGCCTTGCCTGCTTCTTCTGCCTGCTTGCATTTTGTGGGTCGCTGACGCTAGGAACTACTCGAGACAGGCGATCTATGCTTTTCCTTTCGCGAATGTGACAACGGTGGGAACAATATCTAATCCTTGCGTGACGCTTGTGCACCATAGATAGCGAACAGGGAAAGCAACTCTACCAACGAAGCCGAAGATGCTTCAACTTGGAGGATCATTTGACTGCATTGGAAATGATACTACATAGATAGATTAATTAGATACTGGCGATGGGGCGATCCCCACCTCGTCATCTATCCTCAAATGTGCAAACGAGTCCTACAAAAACGCACTCAGGCCGCTTAATTTCAAAGGTCTGTGTGGTCAATGCACCAGGAAAATTCTTTTTATAGCCTTCATCTGAAACGGGGACTGCAAAGTCTTGTGTAGACTAGGCCGCTCAAGATGAATAAAGAGAGCCTGGAGAGTCGAAGAGTAAGGGAAGTGCCAGTGTGGTGAGAGCAAACGTTCCAGCTAATGAAGAGGAAGAACACACACCATGCTACATCCGTTGATGTGCCACCAGATGCGTGCAAGGTATGCGATCAGAAAAGACAGAAATGCGACGTATAGACTTACTGGAGGTAAGGAAGACTCGACGGAGGGCAAGTTCTGTGAATCAAACGAGAGGTGGAGTAGGAGTCCGACGACGGCGAGGTGTCAGCTTCTCAAGTAGAACGTATCCTAGCACTCGAGGACATGCAGGCGCTACGGGTGTGCAGACGACAGATTTGGACAGGATGACGGGAGGCAATGGGCTGACCCGGATTCGACTGGGAGCTGGTAGAGAGTGCGTGGGCTTCACTTCTCTCTTCTACCTCTTCTACCTTCTCTTCAATTTCGTCTTCCTCAACCCCATCTTCTTCAACATCTCCTACATTGGTCACTTCCTTTGCTTGCCTGGATCTAGTGGACCGTTATGCTCGGAGCCGTTCAAGACAGGCGGTCTACGCTTTTCCTTTCGTCGGTGGGAATGGTATCCAATCCTTGGACGATCGTTTTACCGCCTTGGAAACGATGTCGGGCAGCTCAGATACTGGCGAACGCGCGACGCCAGTCTTGTTGTCCAACAAGCAAGTCATCAGATCCAACACAACGACGCGCAGGCAGTGGAACAGAGGGTAAGCTCACAACCGCCAACATCAGCTCGACTTGAAAGGCGGGTGTTGTCGATATGCCAGGCATCTCCGCCCTCTCCACTTCGTTACTCTTTGCCATATTCATGCGTCACCAGATAGGTGGCTTGATGATGAAACCAAACCTTTCTTGAATGGGCAGGCACCTCCACGCCTTCTAGCTCCACGGAAGGGCGTCGGGATTCTCACTGTCATCATTCTAAAAGAACAGAAACCATTCGTGGCCTTCTTCCTCTCACCTAAAACAGCAGTCACAGAGCCCCGTATAGCCTTCAAGATCCATACGTCAGTCCTATGGTAAGGAAGATGCGAGTGAGATGAGAGCGGATAAACCAGCTGATGAAGAGGACGAACGCACGCTGGTCCATACAGCATTAGCGAAGAGTACGCCATGCATAATATGTAAAAGTGCCCAGAGGCGTGGAAGAGGGTCAAACCACCAAAACCAGCTTCGACTAAATTAACGTATTCCGGATGGACGGTTGAAGTTGATAAAAGAAGTGCGGTGCGACGCAGACACCTGCTGGTAGAGGAGTGCAATCGTGGGCAAGTTCTGTGAATAACTCGAACGTTTCGATGAGACCATTGCGGGGGCCATCGTTTTCCCTGAAAAAGGCCATGTGTTAGATGAACTGCATGAAGCAAAAGTTGGTGTGCCACGCCATGGAGGCAAGGCTGGATGCAGAAGGTGAAATGTAGAGTAGAACGCTGCACCATAAGCCGCAAACGGGCACGGGAACTTTATCAGCGGTGCCGAAGGGTCACCGATTTCCCGGTCCTTGGACGATCGTTTCATAACCTTGAGAATGATATTGAATAGCTCAGGTATTGGCGAGGGCACGACACCCGTCTCGTCAATCATCCCTGGATGTGCAAACAAATCGCCCGAAAGCGTATCTCGACGGGCAGGTGGCGGAACAGAGGGCAAGCCCACTGCCGCCAACACCAAGCAACTTTGCACACTCTGTTTCGTCCTTCTTCGCCATGTTCATGCCCCATCGCGTAGGTGGCTTGACGGTCGGACAGAAATCAAATGCATCTTGGATCCGCAAACGCGTGCACGCTTTCCAGCTCCACTGAAGGGCATCGGCATCTTCTCTCCCATCACTATAAATGGACAGGAGCTTGCCGTCACTCTCTTCCTCCCATCTGTAACGGGGACCATAGAGTCCCGTACAGCCTTGACTGATCGAGATCCATAGGCTGATTCTAGATAGACGAGTGGTTAGAGAGACGCGAGTGAGATGAGAGTAGACGCACCAGCTGATGAAGAAGACGAGCGCACGTCATACTTTCCATGGCGGGCGTAATCCGTCAACGTGCCGTCAGACGTGCAGAAAAGTGTCGGATCGCGACCATGGAAGCCAGCTTCGATGGAATTAACGTATTTCAGATCGCGGTTGAAAACGACGGAAGCAGTGAGACGCAGAGACCTGCTCGAGGTAAGAGGAGCGCGACGGTGGCAAGTTTTATGAGTAATCTAGAACGTTTCTGTGAGGTCATCACGGAGAAGCCACCCGTTTCTCCAAAGATGGCCGAGTATCGGATGTACTGCATGAAGCAGAAGTTGTTGTGCGACGTCATGGAGCAAGGCTGAATGCGGAGGACGAAAGGTAGAGCGAAATGATCCGCGGTCGTTCTGGAACAGTCTCGGCTGAAGTTGGCTGTAAGAGCAAAGGGGAACTTACTAACACACCATCGGCGGTAGGAGTGAACGAGTTCGTAAACCACAAATACCATGATTATCCAAACCATCCAACAAACCGAATGAGCTGCCACGCCAAGTGGCCAATCCTTTCCAGATCCTGACACCCCAGGCGCTGTCGGATTGGGATGTTCCACGACCCTACCAGCAAGGAGTGAGCAAGGAAACTGACGAAATGAGGAGACTGACTGAAACAGTATAAACACAGCATTGAAGTGAAAAAAAGGTTTGCAAAGGGATGTGATAAACGTGAAAAAGTAAACTAGGTAAAAGTAGAGTCTGGCGAAGAGGGTTGAGTTCGAAATGGAGACCGTTCGAGTTGAATTTGAGACGAGCACGATTGTGCTTGTGGGCCACAGCAAATGCCAGCGTATGGCTGGGTTAAGCCCTAAGGGCTTAACCCGGCCATCGTTATATGAGGCCAGACTCGAGGAGGCCTAAGGGGGTGTTCGGTGATCTCACGGTTAACCCGGCCGATTAAGGTGGGAACCTGAAGAGTGATGACTCGAACATAACACGGAGTGGGCTTGCGCCAACATTGAACGGTTCGACGGGAGTGAACCCAGTGGTGAGCTGTCCATTGGACGAGTGCATGGTAGAGCCCAGGTCCGGTGGGGGAGGGAATCAGCAGGAATATCCTGGGTAGCCAGATGACGACGATTGCTTGGAGAGTTCGCCCGGTCCAGTGGACACGCTCTTGGGCTAGTAGTGATCAGTGCGAGGTGACCGTCTGATGCGTGGGAATTTGTAAGTCCTCTTTGCAGCCTCGAATTGTTGACCACAAGGGTCTGTACCAATCACAAGGTTGACGAATGCACTTTTGGCGTTGATCTGTCTCGTACTCGTCACCGAATTCTGCTTTACCTGCGGAGTTTCTTTCGCCTGCCATCTGCACGCCGACGACTCGATCCCATCGCCGCTCTCGCCATGCATCTCAATCGCTCATGCTCGTCGTGTGCCTGTGGATCTTACGCGTGGGTTCCATCCAACTACTCCCATGCGCAAACTTGTGTCGGACTTGGTCATTTCGTGAGCTCTCAGGCATTCATCCAACTCACCGTTCCCAGCACACCCGCTTAACGAAGCCATTTCCACAATGTGCGTAGCACCTTGCAAGGCACAGCCGACTGAGAAACACGATCACTGGTCGCATTTATCTCCATCAGGGCCATCTATGGTACACTTCACAGCCCTCGGATCATCAAAACGAGACGTCAGCTTCATGGGATGAGCTTCTGGGGTACACCCACCATTTATTTGAAAGGCCTGTTTAGGTACGTGACAATCACTCTGTCCTCATGATGATGTGGGAAGCTGAGACGATACGTCGAACAGTGTCTCCGAAGCGTCGACGAACCCATCTTCGGCTCTCGAGCAGGTGGACATCCAGAAATTACGCGATCGGATGTAAGTCTAATACTGCGAGAAAAAGAGCGGTTTCGAACGTCGAGTGCATTCATAAACAGTTTATGGATCTCCCCTCCATCTTGCCCATCCTATAAACCATTGTCGGCGCGAATCGCCAGGCTCAAATGAAACTGCTAAGACTCCGTTTACTAGTCAGGTTGGCTTCCACACTCTCCTTTGGGATAAAGTCGCGCGATCTGGAAGCACCAAGGGGAAGGAACGCAAATCGATCACGGCCGGAAAGAAAACTTTGGATTGGGCTTCAACAGGACGATGTTGAGTACGACACCTAGCAGTGGGTTGTCATCCGTATGCGACCCTTGCTGGTAAATTGCAGTCATTTGGAGGTGAATCGGATGGTGACGATGGTAACATCGCCGATCAAATGCAATGCCTTGCCACCTATATTGTTTTCGGTTCGACGCTGTAGACGTAGGCAGGTCGCCAACCCCAAATACTACAATCGACTTTGACCCCCTTCACTGCAGAAGTGGACCAGGAAGCGTTTGAAGCGATGGACGCGAATTCATTTTCTGTTCGCTTTGAGATCAACATTTTTAAGGTGCGCCCTCGTGTGCATATCTGTCCCTTGAGCGTGCTGTGACACAGGATGGCTCATCACCGGTATTAGGACACACAGTCACCATTCCTTGAGGTTCAGTCTCGCAGAGCAGCGGGGGGCAAGCGGCAACACCAGATATCGGCAAGAAGGGTTTTGACCGAACTCACATTGTGATTAGAGGCACTTCGTATTTGTGTCGTTCCCTTCTTTCCTCTTCGTTTCGTTGCAATGCATGAGTCTTATTCCCAGCGATAACATACCTTCCACCCACTAATCTGCAATATATGTACTTCCCTTTTTGTGTCTCGCTCGTTCGCTGTGCTCTACGCGTGCTCTTAATCACTTCAGGTTTTGCATGACGCGAACACTTCTTCCTGATATCATTGCTTAGATTCGGAAAGATTGATCGTTCAGAGTATCTCCACACCATTAGTGGTAAAGTACCAATCCCTCGTTGGTGAGGATACATATGTAAGTTTACATCTTATTCTGGCGTTTCGTTAACGCAGCGCAGCTTATAAGAGCTCCATTTAAAGCGTAGTTTTTATCTACATTTCTGGTATCCGGCCCCTAGATTGGTACACCCACTCTCGCTGTCTCACGTTCCGATCCAGAACCTGCCGCAAGCCGCGATGTCGTTGCCTCGGTTGGCGTCAGGATGGACACGATCGAGGGAGTAATGCACAGGCTCTTGGACGATATCGATAACAATATTGGCTTTCCAGACGTCTACTGTTCTTTTGACTGCCGTTGGTATGCGAGGTACTCCCCGACCACAACCACGAATCGGACGCATAGGTCATGTCTCCCCCGAAGCGGAAGAGCACGTGCCATGCCACTATCCACGCAGCACTGGCGAATGGAATGCTACGGATGCAATCCGTCAATGCGCACTAGATGCGTGGAAGGTATGCGGTCGGAAATGACAGAAGCAGTGCGACGCATAGACTTACCGGAGGGGGACCCGACAATGGGCATGTTCTATGAATAAAACCAGAACATTTCGGTGAGATCGTTATGTAGGCCAGATAAATGGGTGGTCGGGCGAGGGAGCGATGTGAATGGGAACTGGTTTGTGTATGTATGCAATGATAATGTAGATAAGCGTATGCTGAAACATGGAAATCAACGTCAAGGGGCGAGAGGGGAAAGGGGGGAAAGGATAGTCACAAGGTAATCAGAATCCATGTTCGTATGACCGTGGATACCTGAAAGGAGTTACGAAAAAAGCAAATGGCTCATGCAAGTCGCCTTGCTGCGCCGAGTGGCCCACCATGTACCATTCTAGGAGATAGGGGGGAGGGGGAAGTAAGCGGGCAAGCAAGCGTGGGGAGGCTATTGGGTGTGCGAGGGAGCATGGATGCACGATCGTGCTCGCACATTCAAATAACTGGGGGACGAGCCATGTGCAAGAGAGAGCGAGGAGTACCTAGAGACGTGGGATCATCGACCAAACAGAGTCAATAAGGACAGGGAGCGTCGAGGAGGCTCCGGTACGGCCGTGTGTGGATACGTGCTGGTCTGCACGTAAATAGTGAATGATGACAGGGCCTGAAGACGAGCGAAGAACGGGAATGGGAGTATGGCCCGAGTATACTAACCAAGCACACGTATACGGGCACACAAACAGTGAGGAGGATACGACGGTCCGGAGGGCAGACGAAGCAGATTCAGGTCAGTGGAGGGCGACGTAGCGTTGGTCTTTAGGTCCACGAACTCGATCTGTGTTGTCTTTCATTTGTTGGTCCTGCAATATCACTTTTGAGCTGTGCTGTACTACCGCCAGTGGGTGCCCAGAGTCAGTTGGCCTACGTACGTGTACAGACAACTTACCTCTTGAACGGATTGGTTACCAGTTAAGTTTATACCGCGATTAGGACTAGGGGTTAGATTCATCGCTAGAAGACCCAGAGTGTGTCAAACTAAAATACAGGACTGGTAACCTCTCACGACAAGATCGACTCCACCGACGCGTTCTTTGTTAGGTAGTCCAACATGGGTCAGAACTTTGGAATGTGCGTCTTGTGAGAGCAGCGAGCAGAAGCAGAACACTAGCGTGACTAGAAAAGATGGTGCAACACGACAAAAATAAGGACAGATATGTGTGGTTTAATATCCAGATTAGCAGACTTGACATGACGGACCTGGTCATCATTTTGACATGGGTGGTTCAGACATGTCTTGGTTTCCAATCGATTACGTAGACTTCGAATGAGTGTTTGACGACGGCGAGGTGGACACCAGCTTGTTGGGTGGAAGTTAGAAACGGTGTCACTCCGAGTCAACGGGTAAGAACGGGTTTACTCACGTGACCGCGATGCCAGACCTCTTGGTTTCCTGGTCTTGGTTGAACACGTCCTCTCCATCTACCCTGCTCCACCACGTCCACCCTTTGAAGTCTATTTATGGAGGTTTCAATATCTCCCCCCGCGTTGAACGCAGGTCTGTTCGTCACTTTGGCAGTGCACTTGTCTGCGATAATGTGGCTCACCGTCTTATAGCTTCCTCGTTGCAGTGTATAAACGCTCCACTAGGAGCATCACTCGGATATTGGGCCATAGTCTTATGTCTGTTTGAGAAGAGGGAATTTTTGGGCTGTCGAGCTTGTTTCCTCGCCCCTCTCTGGTAATGCTTTCCCTCCAGCGTACTGTCATTATCTCAAAAAGAAAAACTCCTATGGACTCTAGTTTGGACGCCATTTTACGAACAGGTTGCGCAAGTGTGCACAGAGCGACGCTTGACCAATGACGACTACGATTCCCTGCACGGCGAGCAGACGCACTCGTCCGTCGCTGTGTCTGAACCAGCGTCCTTCTCCCCGGCCTGGGGGGAATTTACGTTGCACCCTCGCGCACGCCGCCTTCTCAGATAACTACTGGGAGGTATGACGCGACTGCATCGGAGAGCTCGTTCATGCCCGCCCAACGCGGTCTCGTCCACCCCGGCAAGTCCTGGACATATACCTGATCAGACTTTGACCGACCAGCACCACTGGAGTGCTTCTCTCAATCGCCAATGGTCCGTCTCAAGAGTTCGTTTGCGCACGAAGAGGAGGAAGAAGCTTCTATGCGACAGGGCACGTCGCCCTTTACGGATGACATCGTTAATGTATGAGGAGGACACCGTCCAGCAGCCCCTACCGGTCAGTCGAGGGAAAAGCCAAGAGCCAGGTATTACATCTTCCTCAAGACACGCTGTCGACCCCTGGTGCCAACGTGACCAATGCGCGTGTCTCGCCGCTAAAGGTCAAACCGAAAACACCAATCGCCAACCTAAAGCATATCCCATCTTTCTTTCCGGCTAAATTAGAAACCGAGCGGACGTTCAGAAAGCCTACACGTGTTTCTGCGTCCATGCTGGATGTTCCCTCTAACGAAACACGCATTAGACTTGAACCAGGAGCCGAAGTTTACTTCGTTTGACGACTCGTTCGATGATTCAGTTGATTTGATGCAGGGGAGGTCTCCGCCAAAACGTTGGTATTTCCGATGGCGCCGAGGTCCAGTGTGGGACTCGGACTTTTACAGCTACTTGGGCGAACACCCGGAAGACAGGTTGCCAGCTCTTGGAGGACGCCAGGGAGGGAGACAACAGGTTGTATCTGACGGGATCTACTGGGCAATATGCAGAACCAATTCGAGTCTGCAAGTAGCGTGGTATCGAACAAAATGAGGAGACCTGCATTTGGAAATGATGCTGGGACTGTCCAGGATGCTGCAATGAGTACGATTCCGACCCCGCCTTCCCTCTCACGGTGCATACGGCACACATACCCTTCTCGGACAGATAGTAACGATATTGACGCTAGCTCGGCAACTATGATGTGTCACGTTGGGCTTGAAATGCCAGGATCCAGCTTTGCATTCAAGGGCATTC
>JBBPLP010000450.1:0-21312 GCA_038089875.1 Fistulinella prunicolor
GGCGTCGTCAGTGAGAATACTCCATCCGTGGGATGGCGTGACTTACCGTGTGCTTGTACCGGCCGATCCATGGCGACGCTGAGGTGTTCTTCGAGGTCTTCGTGGCAGAACCGGAAGCCCTCGGTGTTGACGTAGTTCCGGAGGACGACAGTCTTGTTATTAGAGAGCGCCTCGCGGGTATCACGCCATATCTAAGACTTGGGTGTGGTCTTGTCCAGACCAGACCCGACAAATGGTATGTTTTTCCGAATACCTGTTCGTGAATTCTGGAATACTCGTTTCGCATGTCCTTCGTCGTGTATTCTGGGCTCATTGCACACCCCCTTAATGTTCGTGTATTTCTGGTACATGTACTCAGCCCTGCGTGACTACATAGAACCTCATCAAAAAAAGCCCAACCTGACTCTAAGGTGAACACCCATACAAAAAAAAATAGAATTATTGGGACACTCATGAATGGTATAAAAGAGATATGTCAAGCCGCCTTTTCAACTAAAATAACCCTAGAAAAAGGGAGGGCCTCTTCATCAGCCGACGTACCGTCAAGACGCCTTACAATGACCTTATGCTCTTTGAAGGACACCTTTACCGCCACCAAAACTGCCCCCATTCTTTCCCCCTTCCCTCCCTCCATGTCCTGGATGACCATACACGTCGTGTTCTTCTTGACGGGTAAGTAAGGTTGCAATGATCTCTCTGGGATATTGTCTACCAACAATTGTGCGCCCTTCGTTCGAGAGGTTAGGCGGACGGCAAGATGTCCGTGTGGCACTGGCCCGGATGGACTTTGGAAGGGGTTGGGAACCTCCGTTTTGGCAAGTCGACCCGTATAGGTGTCACGCCAACCAGGCATTATTTGGAAGACTGCTCGAAAAGTCACGAGGGACTTCAAAACGTCTGGATGTAGCAAGAAGTCGAAGGCTGGTTAGGGTGAATTTATGCATGAGCTCTTCTGGGATACTACGGAAACTGAACCTACAAGATCTTGGCGAGGCACTTTCTACCTGAGCGCGATCTTCATCATTAATCACCCAAGGGTTGGTAGAGCTCCCACTGGCAGGGCCGGAAGGCGCGGTATCTTGCTCGCTCAGGCTGTCTAGAGGGACAGCTTTCTGAGAGCTTTCGGTAGGCCCTGATAGCGCATTATCTTGCCCGCCGGGAATGTCTGGAGGCGGGGTCCTTTGCCGGCATGGGATGTTGGGGATATCTCCTTGTGCAAACGCGCTAGCAACTTCAAGATACTGGGTAGGTGCTAATCTCCACCCCGAAAGAGTCATATCCATGCCTCTACACAAAGCGTCAGAGCTAAATAGATACGACACCGTAGACCAGCTTGCCTGACAACCACAACTGCCCTCGCGTAGGTTGCACAAGAGAAAGCCCCTCGTGCGACAGTGCACGTGTCCTTCCCTAGACTGCGAAGCGTCCCTCTCCAGCCTTTATCCGGGCCAGCGACAATGAGAGCCTCCTTTCCGATGTGGGACTCGCTCTCATCACGGTCACGCACATCAGCGGCGTGTGCAAAATGGGTGATAGGAAGGGTAAATAAAACCTGGTGAAATCTTTGTTGAGCGCTAATGAGACCCGTGCATGATACATACCGACGGATTCCAAGTCTCAGCGACCTCTAACGCCCGTTCATCGAGATGGACCCGAGACACGACCCCGCTTCTGCCTCTGCAATCCCCCCTCACAACTACTACGGGGTCCCCTTTCCTCACATTGTACCCTCGGTCTGCTGTGAACAGTAGTGCGCGAGGATCACATGTGAACGAAATAGATGCTATGGGAACCTCGGCTTGTTGGGAACGATAGGGCGGATGCTCGCCAACGATCTTCAGCGTACCGGCAAGTGGTTTTACCTCGGTGACGCATCCAAAGAACCCCTCATGGGACCCAGTCACCACACGTGCTGTATCGCCAACCTGGACACTGTCAGCGGTATTCTTAACAGAGGGTGTGAGGACACCAAACGGTGCCCAGACAGACTGTTCCGGCACATGGGATTCCAATAGGAAAGACGGAGCCCGAAACTTATGGAGCGGTGAGGATAGAACAGGTTGAATGGAAGACAACATGCCTCATCGCCATTCGACACCGTCACGGTGATCTCGTCCGTTTCGAAGTCGATGTGTGATACCATGCCGAAGCACCCGATATATTGATGGTGTGTATTCTGGGCGTCACTGAATGGATCCTCGATAACCCGGACCACGTCCCCAATGGAGTACGAACGACGCAAATCCGACAGGGGGGCGAAATAATCTTCTCCCTTGCCTTCCAATAAGCGGACTGTGGCCGAGCGATTTTCCTGCTGAATCTCAAGCAGGTAACCGCGCTTCTCATGGTAGACGGAGTCGGCGACGACGATACGGTCGTTTTGCTTCCAGAACAGCTCATTGTAGGATTTATACGTCGCAGTCATAAACGGCGGATCCACCATTGAGGCAACGTGGGCAGCAATTTGATGAGGGGACGGGGTTGGGAGGGGAGTCACCTGATTGAGTTTCAAGGCGAGTAATTGTAACCCAGACACAAAAGTCATGCGCTGGTAGGAATAACAAGGCCATCCATGATATGGAGCCAACTGCTTTCCTTTGAACTGATCTGGAGAGAATAGGCGACGGGCGTTGGGGTCTTGACCAATATCGTCCTCAGGGCGGCGGTAACTTTTGGGCATCAATTGTCGTGATGCTACAAGGGCCTGCAGCATTCCTGACTCCCTATCGAAGGATTGGCCATATGCGACATCACCACGGTAACGTCCACGTTTTGACACCCTATACCATCCCGGTACGGTAGGTTCGGGTTGTCCAAACATGGGGAATAAAGATATACGATCCTCGAAAGGAACGAGCGACCAGCCACGCACACAAGTCGAGTGCGATGGCGGCACCGCGCGGAGGAAGGCTTTGGGGTCAGCCGCGCATACAGCGGGGCGACCAGGGAGCATTCGATGAAGCGCGGCGGTAACACCTGCCGCATTCCATGCGTCAACAAGATAATTGGCGGAGGAACCTTAGTGGTTGAAGTCAGTAAATCAGTTAGACGCAATCGGACAGCAACTTACGGGGTACTATATTCACCGCCCACATTTTCATGTTTTCAGCGTTATCTGACGAAGGGTCTTCAGGGGGTGGTGGTGAGGGGGAGGTACAGGGCGAATGCGGCCGAACGAGGGCAGTGGGCTGATAACCGGCGATTTTTTCAAGATGCATGGCGAACCGGATTGACAGGAAAAGCTCCTCTCGCTTTTCCAGATCTACTTCGTAGGTAAGGCTCGAGAGGAAGTCCTCCCAGTACTGAATCTTTGGGTAGTGGTCGTACTGAAAATCTATTATTTCCATCAGCCTGTCATAGCTTAGCTTGCCAAACATCCAATCCCGAATCGAGTTCCAAATCCCTGCAGAGTCCAAGAGCGCTGGGGGAACCTCTTTCACAAGATCTTCGTCAGAGTTGGAGCCTTCGCCATCGTCGTCAGGATCATGGGCGTAACGGTCAGCTATTGCGTCGACCGCTCGTCTGTATGTGGAGGGCCCTGCAGACTGAGTCGAAACAGACCTAAAGTGGCGGGGTGATGATGTTGTTGTTTCACGCTCCCCAGTGTCATCCGAGACGACAAAGTTCACTATATCAGGTGAGCACAAGCTTTGACGTCTCTGTAATATAGCTTACAGCCTTCCTCATCTCCATCGGAGGCTTCCGTTTCCTCTTCCACCCGTGCCTCCACATCGAGGAAGCGATGCACCTAGCTATTAGTTAGTTACAGCGTAATGAGTTAGTACGATAGACAACATACTTGTGCCATACGGCCTCGTCGTTTTCTATGCCTTTCGGATGATGCCTGCTTGCCAGCCCAACTCTTTCGCTTGACTCCACGGTTCAGCACACGAGACCGAGGGTCTTATGATAAATAAATTAGATTACCAAACACGATGCCCGCGTTGCATTCTTACCAGTCGCGCGCACATTTGGTATACTTTGCGAAGAAGATCCTTGGGTAAGCGTTTTCGATGGGGGCGCAGAAGCTGGTGCCGAGCTCGGAGGCTCAGACTCTAGGTTGGCTTGGCGAACGAGCAGTTGATGAGCTTTCATTGCCGACCTGACGGCAGTAACTGGATCCTCCTTGTCGTCACCAGGTTCCGAGAGACTAAAAACCTGGTCGACTATGAACTTCCATTCCGAAGGGACATACGCGTCGCCAAACTTCTTGGTCATCGTCTCCATGAAGGCAGGGTACGAGATTACATCCGACGCCCACTGGGTTACGAACTCCCAGGCATCTGGATTGTCCAACAAAGTGAGCCTGAGCCCTTGTAATAGAGGGCATCGGTACGGGTTTTGCGACTCAGTGCGATTTCTTACCGTCTGTGACTTGCGCATTCGATGGAGCCGAAACATCTATCAGCCCTTGGCTGGTGCTGCGAGGGTGCGCCTGAGCTGAGAAAAGCTCTGCTTCATATTCTACCCCAGGCGAGCCGCCCTCTGGGACGACAGAGATTTCCGTACGAAGTGATGCTGCACGGAGTGAGCACTAACGACGGTATATCGTAACGGAGCTTACAGTCCTCCACCTCTTCATTGCAAGGGTCTGTTTCGCATGTTACAGCTGATGAATCCGTGCCGTATGCCATTTCGGACAGCTTACTGTCAGTTAGCCTTGGCATAGCGAAACAGTACGATATACGACATACTGGACGACGGGGTGCATCTCGCATACAACGTCGTGGGCTGCGCACCCGTTTTTTATGGCTTTCGGATGATACCTGGCCACCAACACGCAAGCCCCTTCCCTTGACTGGCGGGTTCGGTACTGTGGATCGGGAACCTTATGATAGGGTAAATGATCACATAGGATACGTATCCGCTGTGGTTTCTTACCAGACGCGTGCGCGCTGGATACATTTTGCGAAGCAGACATCTGCCTAATATTAGCTGCGAGTTAAACGTTCCATAACACCCCACTAACCATCATCCGACGCGTATCCCAGGCGGTCTTCACGGCAAGAGCCGCGCTACCATCGTCATTCTCCGAGAGCATGAATACGCGGGCCATGATGGGCTGCCACTCCGCGTAGATATATCGATTTCCAAACTTGGCCTTCAGCAGTTGCTCCAGGGCTGGAAAGCCGAGAGTGTCCGCCCATCGCATGACTAGCGACCATGCATCAGGATCGTCCAACAAGCTGCTAATGGAGCCTTGAGACAAAAATGAATTACTAACGGTGTTGAGCACAATGTGTTGACCGATCTTACCGGTTGCACAAACATTCGATTCACTTTGCAAAGCAGACATCTATGAATGATCCGCTACTTTTGATGGTGTACTGATTGTGGCTACGACTCTGAACTCTATTGAACTACTGCTACAAGCTACGACGCGTCGAAGTGGATAAGGTAGGAAAAAGAGAGCGATGACACACTAGTCGGCGCTTTTGTAGTGCATACCATTTTAGGAATTCCATTTTTGGAAAGGTGGAGAAGCGGTGGTTAAATCACACCCACGTGACCGCCATTGTGTCCAAATATGGCAGTGAAATACAATGAAAAGTGCAGTCAAGGGTAAATGATAATGACTCCATGGTTGATTCCCCTCTCTCGATGGGGAGCATATTATCCGGTGATGCTAAGGTCCCATCCACTGAAGTCGCCACTCCCGATCGATTTCCCGCTCTCAGTAGCGAGACTATTACCTCTAATTACGCAAATTATAGCAAACGATATAAATCTGCTTCATAGAAGAGACGGTAGCGGGGCTGGATAGGTGGCGGGACTCCGGCCGCAAGTGGAGAGGTGGAGAAAGAAAGAGTGGAGCGTGCGAACTCTCAGTGTAAATAGTGCCCAGTGATTGGGAGCATGTGACTTCCAGCTTGGTCACGGCCGATGATGACATTTCTAAACAGAACGTTGACATGAGAACTGCCTGAGATCAACGAAATAGAGATTCGATGTGAAGGACGGCAGCTATGGGAAGAAGAAAGTAGCTGAGCGTGTGAAAACTGATATAAATAGTGTCTGGCGATGTGGGACACGTGACCTTCACTCGACAAGTGGCGCAGTCACCAGTAGGCGTACAAGGTGCTCATGGTCAAGAGGCCAAGAGAGGCGTAGATATCGTTCTCAAATATAAGAGTTATCGGTAGCGGCGCGCAAGCGCCAGGTCCCCGACTCCTGTGAATGAATCGTTTTCACGCAATGCAGTCAGAACTCATGAACACCATCATAGCACTATATACAAACAAAAAATATGTATGTTGTAGCCCGAAACATGTTTTGTCTACTAGTCGCTCTCCATTCCCATTCCCATTCCCATGTCAATGTCATTCTCGTTCACTCCACTCTTTTTGGTAGGGACTGACCCAGCAACTCGTGACTGTCGTCTTCCCTGCGCTGTCCTTTAGTGAACTCCTTACCCTTTCCCTTGTTAGAATGTGTGGGAGTTTCCAGAGTGAGACCAGAGGGGCCAGATGGTCTGGTGCCCAAAATGTGTGTCTGAGAGTAGGTATGGAAAAGGAGGAGTTTCATACTTTTCAGCATCGCCTGATAAATTTGTGACCCACTGCGGTTGGTCCTTTTGTTGGGCTGGATTTCCCAACTTTAGTATAACAGCGTCGTATGTTAGATCTGGGACAAAAAAGCAACACCACAAATACTTACGGTTTAAGAGAGATTTCGACCTCAACGTAGTCACCGTCTTTGATCTTTGAGTTATATTCACTCAGGATGATAAGGAGTCCTTGCCTGTCACGAATCTCTGGGGTGACAACTTTTGCCATGGCGATCTTAGGATGGGACTTAGCAAGCCCGGTGTATCGACCATATGGGTCTGGTAAATCGGGCAAGTTAATAACATGGGATCCGGACAGTGGCATCGGGTAGTTATTAACAGTCACGTGACACGGTGACGGGGAGAGGGACCAGCGCCACAGCCGTCCGACGTCGATATCGTAGTATCCGATAAATGGCGGCACCTTAGCCGTATAGTCACTACCAATATGATCCGCACGAGACATCTTTGGTGCAGCAATCCTGCTCGTATAGGGAAGATTCTTGAACAACTGCTCCGTAGTTACAATCAACGCATAATGGTCACCGCGACCAGGCTCATAAGTGCACCAGAATGGCACAATGGGTGGTTGCCAGGCCACGTTTTCTAGGCGCAAACACCTCAGTTTCGCTCAGAATATGAGTGAAAAAATGGGAAAATACGTACATTGTTGGCTTGCGTTTTTTTTTTTTTTTTTTCACTTCCGACAGCGGATGGTAGATGAATGAGAAACGAACGATTCAGGGTCACCTTGCTTGACAAGGTTTCTCCACTGTCATAATTCGTGGGAAAGTACAGCCCCTGTCTTACCGGAATTTGCTGACCATCAAACAAAGCAAGACAAACTTGAAAGTACCATTCCCAGACCCAAAATTCATCACACATCCGGTTTTCCAAAATTTAGAGCGACACATTATATATTTCAAAATGTAATTGAACATAAAATATTGAGCATTCATATTATGGGGCAGACAACATATTTAATTACAATGGTAATCAAAATGTCGTTTTCTATATTTACTTTGAAGGACTACAAAATTAAATTTTATATATCCACTATAAGGCTCATTGTAAGATTACCTTTCGCGGACATGCGCCAGTTCTTATTTTGATACGTCTACAAAAGATAATATGATGCGGGCGCTGCTATTGTTCCCACCATAATATATTATATCACTCTCAAAAGTAACTACCACCGCTTTGAGAGTGATATAATATATTATGGTGGGAACAATAGCAGCATGCACATCAGATTATCTTTTGTTGACGGCGTCAAAATAAGAACTGACATGTCTATAAAAGATAATCTTACAATAAACGTTATGACAGATATATAATACTTAATTTCATGCTGCTCAAGAGTTAATATAGAAAATGGCGTTTTGATTGCTATGATAAGTAAATATGTTGTCTGCCTCATAATACAAATACATAATGCTTTATGTTCAATTACATTTTGAAATATATAACGTGTCGCTCTAAATTTTGGAAAACCGGATGTGTTAGGTCTTTACAACACGATCTTCCCGTTTGGTCTGTGCATTTGGCCGTCCCAGCACCTCGTTACACCCGTGATCGCCTCCACCCCCACGACGGTTTTTATTTTGTGCATCGCTTGCACCACCCAGAGAAATTAAGAGCGCGAGCAAGCATCCTATAATTGCCTGTTTGGCCCTTGAGTAATGGTGAGTCTGTCTCGTCACGCCCTGCTGCCCTTTTTTCACCCATCCTCGTGTGCGATCATCCTTGTGTCACAGGATCGCATACCGCCCGGAGTCACTTAAGGCGACACACATTTGCCCTTGTATCCTACATACCATTGTTTTCAAGTTGTCTGATTCCTATGCTTTGTCAACATCCTCTACGTGCTCCGATAAGTCCAGGATTGCCCAAAGGGCTATGGTATTTCGACTGCAGCCTCATGATGTTCAATGACAAGCACATGACACGACGGGTCGATCGCTGAGTAAGTCTCACCAACCCCTGACGGTTGATGGGCTTTTGATGTTGAACAGCATGGTCCTCGCCTTTGACCTCGTGAACTTGATCGCTTGCACACCAGAATCACTCTCAGCCGCCCCTCGTACTTGTGTCGTTATCGCATTGGACTCCGAACACAGCCTTGCACTCGTGTTCGACCGCTCAATGTGTTCATGAATGTTCGTCTTCATCAGATGAGTACACCGTCACATCACACCGTCGTCTTAGTTTTCCCGTTCATTTGAGGTCAAATTTTACTGGCGGCGCCTTGACAAACCTGCCAATTAGTGGAGCTGGTTATTATATGCATTTCATGTATTTATTAACTTGAACTGTTATAAAATTTCCTGTGACTTTTGCTGCCTTCGTATACGCATCTGTGCAGTCGCCATGCTGTTCCTCAAGCAAGGGTTCTGCCAATGCAGGCGGCAATTCCTGAGTTTGAGATTCCCTGAAGGCCTGACCCGTAATTCGTTCATGAGCACTTCCCGTCCTCCTATGCCACGAGCACATATACATGCGTCAATATAGTAATCGTGTTCTTCTTGTTGGGCCTGTGCGTATGCCCATCCCTGCTCTTCGTTTTCCTGATCCTCCCCCCCTGCATCTTCTCTTTGTGTTTTATGCATCACCCACGCTACCCCCTGGGACTGGCATGTGATGTGATGCTCATCGGCACACGTCATGGTGTCATCGCTGGAAAAACATTTTTACGACGAGCCTTATAAGGCCGTCGCAACGCACATAAGGCCCATAAAGGGCCAAAATATGATCATGAAACTTATAATTAGTTCGAAGGCCTTATGGCGAACTTAGTGCTTATTTTAACTGAAAATCATTCGGAACTGGGATAGTAATGATTGTCTCCTAACTACACCAATACGTATGTTCCTTTATTCCGGTGATCTTGCTGTCGACTTTTTCACGTTTGGATGTGACCTCTCGAGAACTTTGGTGCCTACAACGGTGTTGCTCGCGTCGTTGCGCATGACACCGCCGGTTTGAGTTCTGATGTATCATGTCACGGAGCCGGTGTTACATCTCTTTGCTACAGACGTCCGTTTCTCAATTCTCAGCATATCCGCGTCTTTCTACTTTTAACAGCCCATCCGTTTGCGGTGCTTCTATCCTGCTGACAACCCACGTTTTTCAAAGACGCCGGTATCTGCTGTTGGCAAACATGTCGTTGTAGATAGCATTCTCACGCATCCAGTGAGACGGGTTTAGTTCATAATGCTCGAGTTCGCATCGCCGCTGTTCATCGGCGCTTCATCGAAGTGCAATTTCCCAACAACGCAGTGACGCATTTCTCACATCTCCGTCCATTTCTCGTCCCCTGGGTCTGATTGGACCGTTACTCCCAAACAATTTCTTCTCCGCCCCACGTATGCAACAACTTTTAACGGATGCCAAGAACTTACACTTCGGCGCTCTGTTCTTGACCTCCGTTTCGACCCCTTCGCTCACGGTCGCCTGTACACAGCATTATCCCGTGTTAGACGCAGAGGACACGCCTGCATTAGTTAGCATATGTAACGACGAAAATGCATGCGCCAACGTAGTTCACAGATTGGATTTTCGCTCCGTCCGAAGGGGCTGCTTGTTATAAATAAAAACAGACAGCCAGATGAACATCTGTACAGCTTATTGCTTGAGGTATAACATGGCTTATAATTGGTCGGCAAGTTTGGGGTGTGCGACTCGGAAACGGTAAAATTATCGGACGCGATATGGAGTTATATTCCATTATCGGCTCAAACAATCCTTGCGAGGATTACTTTCTCACACAATGGCATAGCATGAACTGCTTATCGTGGCAGTGATGGTGCGCATCCAGTGGAACACTGCCGCTGTTCCCAAACACTGCCACGACTCCGGGCATCTGCTAGCGATTTCTCAAGCTGAGGATCACATCAAGGGACGCCCTTCAATAACCGAACTTGAGTGATCGGCGCTAACCGCTCAAATGCGATCAACCAAAGGAAAGAATTCCTTCTTGCCCAACACCGTCAAACTGGCTGTCAGTATGCGCGTCATGGTAACACAGAGCCTTGACACCAACCTTGACATCACAAACGGTGCTCGTGGTAAAATAATCGATATCATTCTTTCAGCCTCACTGTCATCACCAGAGGTGTATGACAATAGTGAACGCTATGTCACCGTCGTTCTTTCGCAGTCTGGGATGACCCTCTGGCCTCTGGATTGCGTCTGGATCGAAGTTGGCTTCACTTGCCAACTCGCCTAGCTCGCTCTAAGCCCTCCTAGGTGAGTCCTGCTGGTTCCTGTGTCCCAACCGTTCATGCACCCGTTCTATCGTGTTCCACGGCATTTTCGGCCCGTTCCCAAAGTTATCAAGACCTCTAAACGGCCTCGACGGTCTGTAGGTGAGTACTCCTCAATCCTCTGCTCCAACAGCTCATCCACTTGATCTGATGCATTCTGTAGCTTCCTCCACCCAGGGCCGCTCTTACCAACGTCCTGACGCCTCCCGGCACTTTTGATCTACCCAGTGCGTCACCACTCACATATGGGCCTCAGGTGAGTAGCTCGGGTCCGACCGTTCTGCGCATACCGATGCTGTCTGTGCACCCTTAGGCCTGTTTCTAGTGTCCTCATCACCTCTCAATGTCCCGACGCGTTGTTTTCCAAGTCGCCTGGCTCGCTGTAGAGCCTTCTAGGTGAGTTTTCTGGTCTCGTTCCCTCAGACTGTTCGGACATCCGTGCTAACACATTCCACAGCATATTCTGCAGCTTCTTCAGTTAATTCCCCATGCCCTCAACGCATCTGCATGGCCCCCGTACATCCGCTCCGACATCTCCCATTTCGACTGGATCGACTGGACCTCCCTGAGGTGAGAACTCATCATGTTTGCATGTCAAACCTGCTCGTACAGCTGTGCTGATGCTTTCTCCACATTCTCCTGGTATTATCCAGCGTGTCGACACCTCTGGGTGCTCTTGACGCACCCACGTTGCCTCCCAGATCACCTTGACCTCATCTAGGTGAGTATTCGCATTCTACTTGTTCATGTGATTATGCTGACATGTTCCTTGCCTCCCTAGTAGACTGATTCCTGGCGTCTCCGGCATCACTGGATGCTTCCGATGTATCCGTGATGTCACTAGTGAGCTTGATATCGAAGTTCGAACATCCGGCTCGCTCCCCTTCAAGCTCGACACTCGGGAATTCGTCCAGTCGCTTCGCGGCTCTGTCAGGTGGCCTCGGGGGTTCAGGTGAGCCGTCCAGTCCGTTAGTATCAAGTCGTTCTTGACGCTGACGTGAGTTCAATGTTGTATACAGCACACTCCGTGTGCGTTCCTCTCCACCATCAGTGGCAATGTACGCGTTGTGCTGTCGCCGTGACCTTGCTGACCACGTCCAGCCTTCCTCAACCTTTCCACGAGCTGCCTCGGCCTCGCTGTTCAACCCCTCCATTGCGGTTTCTTTGTCTGTCAGGTTTGATGCCTGTGTACTTGTGTTGTGTCCGTCTGTGACGTCTGGTGAGTCTTCAGGCACACATTTATGCGGGTCCCGTCTCAACTGACAGCCGTGCATTACTGCCCAGCTCATCTGATGCACGCATGCTGTCCCTCGACTTCACTGGAGTCGTGTCTGTTGCATTGTCGCTCTGATGGGTCCAATTGACATCATTGACATCGCCATCCATCTCCCGGCCCTTATCCCGGACTTATGGACCTCTGGATCGAGTGGACGCGTTCGCATCGCCATTGCTGTTGTTCTCTCGCCATCTAGGACGACCCCTGGTTTGTGTCTGGGACAATCATCTCATCTGCCGGCCCGCCTGGCTTACTCTGAGCCCTCCTACTTTTTTCTTTGACTCGAACTTGTTATACCCCACATTCTTCAATTGCCATTTTCATCCAATCACATTCTTTCATAATAACCTAATATCTTTCTTTCCAATGACCAGGTAGTTGCAGACGGCCCAAAACTAGCTCATATCTCGCAGTCTCCTCTTTAGCTTGTTGGTGCAATTTATATCATTGTTTTGGACATTCAACTATCCAAGTGACAAGCAAGGTTTTCGCCGGCGTCAGACGGCACTCAGCAAGTTTCTTATTTATATTTAATATTAGTTTGTGTGACCCAAATACCCTAATTAAGAAAATTGTTCCCTCGGTTCCATATGCTTGAAACTGGAGTGAATCTGGCCGTGAGAACCCTCCTCCAAGGAGCCAGGGATTACGACCTACGAATTTCTGAGGCTTCTATTATTCCCGGTAACTGCCGTCTGTCAAGGTGATTGGATGCTGACCATACAAATCCGCACGATGATTGAATGGTCGCGAATCACTCAGCAGATGCTGTTAAGGAAACGCCTCTTACCTCCCATTCTTCTGCATGAGAGGCCTCTCTAGGGCGCCCATAACCCAACTTGTGGATAGCACATCCTGTTGCAATCCAGGCAGATTGGTGAGCAGACCGGATGCGAGCGAAGCGCTTGATACAAATGCCTTCCAACACGTCCAAGAACTTACCCAACTCAACATCCAAAGGTGAGTCCAGAGGTCTAAAGCAACCATCCCTCCATTCCTCCAAGGCCTGAATGATCTAGACAATGACCGAGGAATCAGTAATATCCAACCTTCAACCCTAGCTCTAACGCACCTTTTTCTGCGCAATTGCAAGGGTGATTACAGAGTGGCCCCCAGGGGGTGGATATGAGAGCGGTGGAGGCCCTTGAATGCCATATGCAACGATGCGAGCAACCTGAATCAAAACTTGATCACCAATCGGTTCTACCTATATAGAATCCTTTAATTTGGCGGTTACGAAGCCAAAGTCAGCCAACTCACTACAGTGGCTGCAGTGGGACACGCAGCATATGGCGCATTAGCCAGTATTCTCGCAACTACTTCCTTATTCCGAATCTCGGCATCCAAGCCGGTGCCGCCAAGCCCATAGCATTGACAGACCAGCGATCGTGAAGCAATTAGGGCAGCTGGTTCGTTGAACCTGCCAACAAGGAACGAAGGGTGTTGTGAACCATTATTCCTATCCCATCCATCTTCGCCAAATCCTAAGCCATATAGAACTTGAAGAGCGTGGCTTGTTTCAAGGTAATCGAGGGCCTTCTCGTGCGACATTTTGAGAGCACGAGGAATAACAAACATGCGGCCATAATGAGCGTTACTTGTGGTCGTCTCATGCTGCCCTTGCTGATTCATAAGAGAAGTTTCGTTAGACTGGTGGTGGATATGAGCCAACCGGGGGAAGAATTGGCGATAGACAGCCGTCAACTTGTTCCGCAATATGCCGCATGTAAGACGAATATTGAGGTCCTTTGTATGTTCAAGAAGATAGCGGTTTATGACGGTACCGTTTAGCAAGGAATTCTTCTCCGTGACACGGTCAGCATCGTCCGTTGAATTGGAGGTAGAGGATATTGGAACTACGCGTATGAAGATGTAGATGTCAAAAAGGGGATGCGTTACCATTGCATGACGCAAGATTTCCGAGAAAACTGGCTTAAGAACACCCAGGAAATAGAGGACAGAAGGTGCCTGGGCACGGGATATACCCCATAGGCATTCTTTGAAACCTTTTCCCTGCTGTTTCGCTCGTGGGTTACCCAGAGCAGGTGTATTTTGGATAATGAAGAAGCTACGTCCATAGCCGTTCTTGACATTGTGAGCAGCTTGGAGCCACTGATACTGAAAATCCCTTGGGGGGATCCCGCAAGTCAAAGTGAATGCCGCCGTGATTGATGAAAGGATGTGATCGTGGCATCGAAGCCAGGCTTTGGCATCTGCAATTAAAAAATCACCACCCAAGGAGGTGAAGGGAAAAAGTTGGCCACGGTGATGGGGCTTGCTACGCCTTGAGAGGAGGGCCTTTAGAAGCTGATCTCGGAATGGCTGCAAGATTGGTTGGTTATCTGGTTGGGTGAAAACTGAATCGTCTGAAAGAAGGTCATCGGTAAGTTTATCCCACGGAAAACCGGCGTATCCTTCGATACATTCAGATGGAAGGCAGTCTTGAATGCGCCGATCTGCTTCTGCTATTGCAGATTTGGCGCAGTAGGCAAGCTGCGAAAAGGCCAGCCGAATAGGCGACCCGCTTGAATTATGAATGATCAAACCCTGACCATCTTCCATAAAGGTAAACCCAAATAGCCTTGATTCCTCCCTTGAATGCTTTGCCGTGATAAGCCAAACGTACTTGAGATGACCGTACGGGGTCGGTGCACCATATCGCAAAAAGTTGTCTCGTTCTTCGGCAATATATCTAAATAAAGAGTGAACACCTCGAATGCACAATATTCCATATATATGCACGTACTGGAAGATACCTCTTTGTGCTAGCTCTTTGGCTGCTTCCGATGCTCTTTCTGTCGCATATTCAGCCCTAAAATCTTGAACTAATAACCTGTGCATTAGTTGGATACAACGGAGCAAAGGAGATACTAACGCATGGAGGTAAGATTTGAGCGGGTTGCACTAATATCCGACACGCCCAAAGAAGTTGCGTCGTCAGTTACCTCTATGTTAGGCGTCCCCTCCTCCAAGTCTCTCTCCAGATCAGAGGCCACGTCATCTTCTTCTGCCATCAACATACCGTCATCCTGTTCAACGAAGACGCTCGTGCCATCTTCAGTATTCTCTGGGGGCGGAGATAGCAAGAGGCAGACGGGAGTATCAAGAAAGGGGTGAAACAGGCTGCAGTTGTGAGGAATGAAGGCTTTATTTTCGCCACCAGGCTCCTCTCGAAGCCGTGCATGATGGATTACGATGGCAGTAAATCCGTGGGCCATCATGGCACAGTGTCGCGTAATAGAGTTTGCATCCTGGAAGAGTCCTTCAGGCAGAAGAGAAATGAGAATCAGGGTGATGTCTGTAGGGTAATCTACACGACCCATGGCAGAAACGGTCCGTCGAACAATCCCAGCCAAGAGCTTGTGGAGTAGAGACAAAAGAACCCTTCTGTCGACCGTCCAGACTGTGGCAGGCACGAGGTATTCATAGAGCCGAAATAGATCTCCCATAGAGTCCTCGCCACAGGTCCTGAAGAGAATTTCTGGAAAGGATCCCAGCGTTGCCAAGGATGGATCTTTTGTGACTTTCAGATGCAATACACGGAGAAGCATAGCGGCGGTAGAGGTAAGAGGCCGGCGATAAGCCTGATATGACTTGCGGGATAGAAGGTTGTAGTGAGCTTTGGATCTGACGTAGGCAATTCAAGAACGGCCAACGCTCGGAAGGGGAGGGAAAGACTTACCCAGCATGAATGTGAAATCGGAGATCCCCATGCTTTGAGTCAATGTATGCGTTGGCATCTTGGAGGTAGCCATCCAAGAGCTGATGGGAAGCCAGAAGGGCAAGCTCCAAGCGTTGGAAATCACCCTTCTTGCTCAGGATCCTAGCTTCCGTTGGAACTTCCACCAGCGTGCGCAATGCGTCAGGAGAGGCGCCTAAACGCTGGACCCACTGTCCCCAAGCAAGCGTTTGCAACCAATCGGCAGATGCTGGAGCCGCAGCTTGAACGGTACAAGAACCTACAGTATTTTCGTTTGGTGGAAGGATACGTGCGGCGGAGATAACCAGCGGGTGTCCCAACTGATAGGCAGGCGCTGGTGGCGCTGGGGGTGCATAGGCCTTGTCGAAAACAACAGCAGTTAAGGATTTGGGGTTATGCTGGCTCATTGAGGCGAAGTAGGGCTTGATAACGTATCTTGGCTCGAACTTGCTATCCTTGTATTTGGCTACAGACTCTTTTCCGCCGTGAACTCGAGCAATGTGATCCCATATAGTTTTCCATTGTCTTCCCGGAGGGCCCACGGCGCGCCAAGTAGTGCAGTTTGAGACAGGACACCTAACCGCCAAAAACGGCTCTAACCCAGGAATGGATTCGGTAGGAAGTACAGGCAAGGGAAATTCGACGTCCTTGTTTGGAATGCCATATGATGCTAGAACGTGGCCGAGGAGATGCGTCTGCTGCTGAGATGAAAAATTTGTTCCCTTGGGTCGATGCTCTTCATGCCGGTGAATGTGGCCAGTCAAGAGGCCGGGATGGACGATAGTTTTGTGGGTACGGCAAAGAAAGCCCCATTTCGTATACTCTAGGTCGAACGACGTAAGGATCGAACAAGGATTGGTGAGTGGGAACGGAAAGGAGCCTGAGGTCAGATCGACGTGGTGTTCCGAGCTGCACAATTGACCGAGGACGTTGCATATGGCTTTACTGGAGGAAGGAATGATGGCAGTAAATCCGCGCCGAGGATACCTTTTAACATAGACTGGCTTAGTTACAACATACGCTCGGGATGTGAAACACTTACCGCTGGTTTGACCGTACCGGGCCAGAATTACCGGCTCGGGGTTGTGGAGACCGCGATTCGATTGGCTGATCAGAATCAGACTCCTCCAGCGTCGTTTCTTCTTCCTCAGATTCGGAGACACCCTCTTCCTGAGGCATATACCCCCTGTCTTCGCTATCCTTGAACCAAGGGAGGGACCTGAGCCTCCGCACGACCACACCATCAAAAACGACCTTCCTCGCTTTCCAGGGATTTGGGGAATGGGGGGCGTTTCGTTTCATTCCGAGGGAAGTGGGTGCGGGAATAGATACGGCAGTGAACTGAGTTGGAGCACTGAGAAAATAAAAAGTACCCAACGCTTCCAAGAACCTCGCTAGTGGACAACGTTTGCCCTAAAGGATGGTTAGAGCCCTAACATGACAACCGTGACACTACAACGTACGCTTATATAATTACCTATATTCATGACATACAGCCATTTCTGACTCGACTTGAATCTATACCGACCTAAACGGTAAGCTTGGGTAATCGGTTTCTACTTTGCCTGACTAACGTGCTGACGATCCTGTTGGAGACGTCGGAACTATAGCGAAATACTCGACCGATTGGCAACGCCACCTACAATCCGGACCGAGATCAACAGAAAACTCTGATACTATGCTGAGAACACACCAATCGACGTCCTTGGTTGCGAAGCTTACTAGGTTGGACTGTTTTTCGGGTTTAACTGTTAGAGGGTTTCATTCTAGGATACTTAAGGCAGCCCTCGAGAGCCGAAGCTCTTTTTTAAAACTGGTTACTTGCAGCATCTATATGCCTGACTTTTGGACTGCACGACGTTTTGCATATCACAGGACTGGCGGTCATGCCACGCGTCGCTTGAGAAACCAGTAACGAATCGTGATTGGAGGACGTACAAATAGAAAGGGTAACCCGTTGAACTAACCAAACAGGGTATAATTATAATTTCGTAACATCCAGCTGCTTGCTCTAAATCCGCCCAGAGGGCATTCCATGGATGTGAGTCCAAACACGCACATCTGCGCAGACTCGCAGATATTCGTCTGTAGAAGGTCCTACAAATAAATTATTGCAGTAAAAAATGTCATTTTGGTAGCCTGGGGGAGGCCGCAGGCCGTCATCGCTTCGGTGAGCATACGAAGTACGAGAACACCCACATCTTGACACAATCACGTGTTTGCACCCTCTGCGAAATTGAGCATTCATTCATAGTCCAATCGACCATCTAGATCACGTATCGATCACTGAGACTTTGTTCGGCGAGTCTATACCCATGCATCATCGAACCTTGTGTGACAACTGCTGGTGGATTACTCACGAATATTTCGTACATGTCAGCTCGCACTTCTCAACGCCATCCATATCCTGCAGGACCGCTGTGGAGCCTTGACTTTGTATGGCACTTTGCCCGAAATTCCAATTTACATGTTAATCAGCATTTACATAATGAAGTTTGTGTCAACTACATGTGAAACCGCGCAAAGTGAGTCAGAACTCTGGAGGTAGCACTTACTGCAAGCGCAGTGATCATTAGGCGCTAAGCCGCTAGTTCATGGTTTCTTGGCGATCTCACATGTATTATAAAGGTTGCACACATCTACTACTACCAATTACACTTGTTAGTAACAGGTCGAATGGAAGTAGGAAAGAAAAGGAACTCTGGCCCAAGTGGCTGCTTATATAGTGCGCAACACTCCGCCGGGTAGGTCCGAGTTCAAGCGAAAATCACGTGTTCCGAATCGTCATAAGGTCCCCTTGCTTGACAATTTGTCATTGAACAGCCCCTCCGGGCACACCTGGACCGGGCGATGCTAGACACCGCCCAACGATCAATTAATGAGTGCAAGATATGTATGTACACGTTGTCACGTAAGAAATGACCCGAAGGGATGTAGCAACCTTCCTATCTAACATACAGTAATCGGAACGGCAAGCAGAGGTACCATACTTCACCCTATGATGTAGAACTTCAACTGGGCCATAGTGATACGTGTGAAATCAGAGAGAAAATCTCGAATGTCTGGGACAAGCACCATTAAAAACGAGCCTTCAGGAAGCGCCTCGGAAGCAGCCACTTCTGCACACTCGCATGCAACCAATCTGAATCGAACGTTCGGAACATAGACACTGACCACAAAACGGTCTGCACGGATCTCAGGACCCGATGAATGAACGAAGAGTGCAACCCCTCGAGGTAAAGAAGTGGCACCATAACCTAAAAAGGAAAACATTGTCACACCCAAGATGCAATGGAGATACGGAAAAAAATAAAGAAACTCGCCTTCCGACATTGTAATACCTACAAACAACGATAGGTTTGGGCTCGGGACGGGGCAGATGCTTAAAAAAAGTGGCGGACGCAGCGTTGCACATACCACTTCAAAAAGGAGCTCTGCGGTGTGGGAGCGAACTACCCAAGAAGAAAGGAATTTATGACATAATCAGCGCAGTCACGTGGGGAAAGATTCATCACCCATAAACCTGACGGTCCAGGAATAATTCATGGGAAAATGGAGCCCTGTCTTACCGGAATTTGCCGTCTATCAAACAAACCAAACGAAAGTGAGATGAGATAGCTACGGATTCCTTATGTCACCCTCGTTCTCCCGCAGTCTGGGATGTCCCTCTGGCCTCTGGATTGCGTCCGGATCGTTGGCTTCGCTTGCCAACTCGCCTAGCTCGCTCTGAGCCTTTCTAGGTGAGCCCTGCTTGGCTCTTGTGTCCGACAACCGTTCATGCACCCGTTCTAACGTGTTCCGCGACATTTCAGCCCAAAGTCATGAAGGCTTCTCAACAGCCTCGATGCGTCCGCGTCCTTTCCCCGGTCATCTGGACGGGTTGTGGGCGAGTGCTCCCCAATTCTCTGCTCTAACGGTTCATCCGCTCGATCTGATGCGTTTTATAGCTTCCTCCGCCCTGGACCGCTCTGACCAGCGTCCTGACACCCCCGGCACTTTTGACGTACCCGGTGCGTCGCCGCTCGCATATGGTCCTCAGGTGAGTAGCTCTGGTCCGACCGTTCTGCCCCTACTGATGCCGTCCGTGCGCCCTTAGGCCTGTTTCTAGCGTCCTCGTCGCTTCTCGATGTCTTGACGCATTGTTTTCCAGGTCGCCTGGCTCGCTGTAGAGCATCCTAGGTGAGTCCTCTGGTCTTGTTCCCTCAGACTATTCGGACATCCGTGCTAACGTATTCCGCAGCTTCTTCAGCTTCTTCATCATGCCCTCAACGCATCCGCATGGTCTCCGTGCATCCGCTCCATCTCCCATCTCGACTGGATTGACTGGACCCCACCGAGGCGACCACTCGTCATGTTTGCACGCCATACCTGCCCGTACTGTTGTGCTGGCGCTTTCTTTGCCTTCTCCTGGTGTTATCCAGCGTGTCGGCACGCCTGGGTGCTCTCAACCCGCCCACGTTGCCTCCCAGGTCGCCGTGACCTCAACTAGGTGACTCTTCGTGCTCTACTTGTTCATACGGTTGTGCTGACGTATTCCTTGCCTCCCTAGGTTGATTCCTGGCATCTCTGGCGTCGCCGGATGCTTCTGGATCAACGTGAGTGTAGCATCAGTGGACGCAAGCTCTGATCCCACCATCTCTCAGCGTTGAGAAGGTTGAAAGCTTGAAACAGCGCTATGTTCTCGCTCCGCCTCATGTTCGAGAAAATTATCTGCTCTATCTTCTCTGCAACCCCCAAGATGAGACGTTGCCGCTTCGCCGGATACCCCCGGTGCCCGCGAGAAATTCTGCGTGGAAAACCGGTAGGTCAAAATCTTCCAGAAAAAATCCTTCGAAAGGGGGTGAGGTAAGCCAGCCCGCCGCTTGCGTCACGAATTTATTGAAGACGCTCTCGATACGGAGCACAATGCTGCATTCTCGCCTTACGCGACGAGAACGCCTGCCATCGTCGTCGTTATTCCGCCCGGCCGCTGTTCCAGCTCTGGTCTCAACAGACGTCGGTGCTCGTACGCAGATGTAGCGCTGGTCATCAATTGGGACCCCCCAAATAGGTTGGAAGAATACGCTCACCGCGTCGGACGAACGGGACGTGCTGGAAAGCGGGGTGCTGCGATTAGCTTTGTTACTGAAAAGGATGAGCAACGGATATTAAGAATAGAGGATCCCATTGGTATGCTGCCGCATGGTATCAAAGGCTGTGAACCGATACGTCCTTAACTAGGCGTCAAGCTTATCAGCTTGACGCTTCCAGAGGATGGAAGCGTTGGATAAACTGAACGCTGCCATCTGGGCCGCCAAGAGGGCTACGAGCACGGTAATCGTGCTAGCATAACCTCGCTATGGGGTGCTGAGCTTTGATTAGGGGCTACATGGTGCAAAATTGGACAACGGAGGAAACTTACAAGATAAAGTATCAGGAAAGACACGACGCTGGGGATGAAACATAGAGTAGGGATCTCGGTAAGACACCCTTTCCGTTTACCCTCCAACTGGGTGTGATGCCCAACTCCGTCGAGAATGCGGGC
>JBBPLP010000451.1:0-21282 GCA_038089875.1 Fistulinella prunicolor
GCGGTTCGAGATGGGTACGTTTGAGGACGTAAAGGGCTTTGGCGAGAAAAACGGCACAGATGCGGGGCACGATCACACGCAGACACAGACACAGACACGTGAGGAGAGGATGGGCTTACCTTGACCCAAGGGGACATCTGTCGCCTCCTAGGAACGCGACGTGGAAAAGTGGTCATCATCTTGATAGGCGCTCACCTGTACTTGGTGCATCTCGAATCACGATGTCGTCCTCGTGACCATGGCATGGACGGTGCGTGTCGATATCGAGGATGACATTCCGAACGACCAGCAACTGGGCCATCGACTGATATCGCAGCGTTCGGGGTCGACGTGATTCAACCTGACTGGATGATATCACAATGAGCCCGGGATACGTCAACACGAGCATGGGCGTTCTGAGACCAGGCCGTCGGTCGACAACTGGGACAGCGGCGGTGGAAGGACTCAAGCTGGCCTGTACCGAACACTTTTAAAATGATCGTGATCGCGTGCATTTACCAACGGAAACACCTTTGCTTTTTGCGGCACAGGACCTCTATGTGTCTAGAACGTTATTTTCGTGATGGTCCTCGTGGTCGTGAATCAAGTCAAGAGATATTCCCAGCAGGGAGGTGTACACACCGTACGTCGTTGGATTCACGTCGGCGCATGTGAGAGGGTGAGCGGATCTCATCAGTTTTTTGGGGGAGGAGAGTAGTTACTTCACGTTTCCAACGTGATCCGCAATGGAAACTTCTCCAAACGATGCGACGTCCAAGTGGATATGGACTGGAATGCAGCAATGGCGTAGTGACTTGCAATGGGCCTCACCCCATACAGTGATTCCTGTTGCCAGGGTGGTTTTGGATCCTCCTCGTGTAGACTACATGGAAGAAACGCCGTCTTCTTTGGCAAGTGATCGAAAACGTCAACCTGTCAGGACGATTCAAATCTGTCCATGCGCGGACGTGCACGATTGACATCTCCTACAGGACCTTGGGCCACGTGTCAAGATCATTGACGTAGGTGACCCCTGTCTACTGAAATCAGTTGGTCCGGCGTCTTTCGTTTTCTCCTCTCTGTCATGCACGCACCTTTTCTTCGACCCAGGTGGGTCATGACTCGCAGGTTGTATGTTTCGGCCCATTCCCCATTTCGAGTGTTGATAGAATAGCCATGGTATTGGACCAGCACACGCACACGCTCATATTCATTCCCCATCGACAGTCGCCGAGTCTGCCAGCGAATCCTTAATCGCGCCTCAACCTCATCCCCCGGCGCACTTTCCCCCACCACGAGGGCCCACGAGCCGCTCGATCCAATTCATCCTCCTCCCGCACACGCGCCGCATCTCCCGGTTTCCACACCGCGTCCGTCTCCAAATCCACCTCCAAGAGCGGTATCCAAAGTCCTCCCCGTCTGCGTTGTCCCCCTCGGCGACCGGCCAACCACTCGTACACAGTGTAGCCCGCGTAGAGGATGATGTACAATGAAATGCCGAGGTACGTCGCGACGACGTTCTGTTGAGCATGGGTGCACGTGACATGTATTCGAAGGAATGAATAAAGATGTCCCTAGATGCATGAAACACCGTACTCACCCGCGCACTAAACGGTTGTATCTTCACCGATGCATATCCCTCCGCGATGAACATAATCGTTGCGAGCGCCACGACGCTGATGGGCAGTAGCGGATACAAAGGTTGCACGTACGGCAGATCGGAGAGCGGTCGCCCCTGCGCCGTCCACGCCGCTCGAAAGCGTAGCGAGATAAGACCGATGGAGCCCCAGACAAGCAGCCCGGAGATGCCGGTCAAGTTGAGCAACCAGGTAAAGACAACGCCTTGACCCCAGATGGTGGTCAGGAAGGAAAGGCACGAGACCGCGAGAGACAAGCTGTCGAGCAAAGTAAAGGTAGTAAAAGGAGGTGATCGTTGTTATCAGTGTCAACCCCCAGTTTACTGGGAACGAATACGCTCACAACAATGCAGGGACCGGGACGCCGCGCTTGTTCGCCCATCCAAAAATCCGAGGCGCATAGCCCATCTTTGCCATGGCATACAGTACCCGGGAACTCCCATAAAACGCGGAACTCGTCGCGGACAGCACCGCCGTGAGCAGAACTGCATTCACGACATTCACGGCAGCACCAAAGCCCGCGCGTTGGAACACGACCGTCAGCGGAGACGCCGCAACATCCGAGTCTGCATGGATAGAAATATCAGGCACGCGTACGCGAAGATACGACAAGCAAAAAGGCCTCTAACGCACTGCTGGCTGCCTTGAGTAACGTCGGATCCTGCCAATTGATACACAGCCCGATGGTCAGGATAGTCAAGACATAAAAGAGGAGTATCCGGAAAAATGTGGCTTTTACGGCGCGAGGCACGGCTTTCCACGGACGTTCCGACTCGCCGGCAGCGACGGCGACAAGCTCCACACCCCCAAACGAGTAGAACGCGTACACCAACGTCTGCGCAAAATTGGTGAATCCACCGATAAAGGCTTGTCCGTGTTGAAAGTTCGAGAGACCCTGTCAAACGACGAACAAAAAAGTCAGATCAACAGGGCAAGGCGTCAGTCAAAGTAAGCTTACCGGCCCTGGATGACCTATAACTCCACCCCAATCATAAATGAGGCCGATGATAATGAAGAGGACGATCATGACGACCTTGATGGACGCAAACCAGTACTCGGATTCGCCTGTCCCACGAAAAGAGCAAAAGGAGACAACGAGTACGTGGTCAGGCGTACCCAAGGGCCGAGGAAAAACGATATTGAAAGACGCCCGCGTACGTACCGTAGACCCGAACGTGGATCAGCTGCATCAGGAATATCGGTACGACGATCGCGAGGGCCCATTGCCAAGGCTGCACGTTGGGCGCCCAGAACTAACATGCCGTACGTTCCCCGTGATTCATTTCGATAGCTCCCAGCAATGCATGACTTACTTGAAGTATCACAGCGGCCGCGGTCAACTCGCTTGCTGAAAAGGAGCGTTAAAAGAAGACAAACAAGGGATTCTAGCACCCGGCAACAAAGCCCTGCGCATCGTGCGACTCACGTATTGTCAGGGCCCTGCACAATGTTATCAGTATCATGACGTGGATGTCCGGTGTAGAAAATGGACTGAGGGGAATGGGGAGAGAGACGACAATGGCAAATCACGCACCATTCCAACCAATAATTCCAACCTGTTCGTCATGTTCGTCCTATATAAACAAGGCCCAAGATGACGCGACTGACGGCTCACCCAGCGTAAACCCAAGCGCAGGCGACACGAACCGACTTCCAAACACCGCAAACGCGCCCGAGACAGGAAACATGGCTGCCATTTCGCCTCTGTCGTCGGTTACATCCTTGGGGTTACTAACGGGCGATCATGAACGCGAGAGAGAGAGAAGCGGCTCACAACGAGATGACGACTGCATAGACAAACACGCCGACGACGATGTACGAGAGCAAGGCACTCCCAGGTCCAGCAAGAGCAATCGCCTTCAACGCAGTCCGTTAATGTCACGAACGAAAACAAGAGTCACGACACGACACGACCACGCACCGATCCAGCACTCAAAAAAATACCCGTCCCAATGGTGCCGCCGATAGCTAGCAAAAACAACACGCGTTGAGTCAGTTCTACCTCAGAGACTACGGGTTTGGCCTAGACACTCGCCAATCATCATGAGATGCCGACTCTTCATAGCTCGTTTCGTTTCATGTTCGGAACTTGAGCTTGTAGAGAACATTGCTCCGAGGTTCGGACACGATCGCTGAATCCGACGCTCTGCAGTGATAGACGGATGATGGGACGCCTCGTCGTCCTCCTTTTTGGCACTCGAGAACGACATAGCTCGTGTCGGGTACCCGGTGTTCTCTGATGAGATGGCTGTCGCCATCGTCGACGAGTAGGTGGGAGTAACCAAGAAGAGGTGGCAAAGGATGATTCGCTATTCAGCGAGATATAAGTTATCTTGCGCAATTCCAGGCACAATCATGGTTTCCAACATGGCACGAGCAAAGGGAGGTATTTATCTATGTGTGGTTACTACTACCTGCCAACCGGATAATATATTTTGACGGCGCCATCCCGAGAAACCACTGTCAACCAACGCTTGGCCAGCACCTTCACGCTCACAAATCGCTTGGCTAGCCTGACAGTGCTTTTTGCGATACAAGACCCGAGCCCCAATGTATCCAGAACATCATGGTCATGACCAAGTTCTGCAATAGTCGTGAATCAAGTCAAATGGAGCAACGACTGCATGCAGGGCCAGCCTTGTAATCCAGTCTGACAGTCTCGGAGCAAAACCCATACTGTCGTCGGATTCACGTCGACGCGTGTGAGTGGTTCCTTTTTTTTGGGTGGGGGAAGGAGTCGTTTTATCCTAAACAGAATTTTCGAACGTGATCCTCAATGGAAACGTATTCAAACGATGGATGCGCAAACGCATACGGACACGACAGGAAGACTGAGTGGTGACACGGTAAGGGTCACCCCACATGCTTCTTGTTGCCACTGTGACAGGGAATAAACTATCATCTTCTTTGGTAGGAAATGCAGAACGCCACCCGTCCATGCATTGTAGCACGTGCGCGACACATCCTAGCGACTCTTACAGAGTTACGGACCACGTTCAACGCAGGGGCCCCTATTCACTAGAGTCGCCCAGGTAGGCATCACTCGTTCTCTTGCTCCATCACGCACGGGGGTCATCTCTGTGGCGTTGTTTACGGATAAGATTGTGCCAGTGACAAGTTGCAATCAGCGAGGATCGGACGGCGTGCGCACATATTTCCGAGCATGTTTCCCTTACCGGCTGTTCCTGACCGCCTTATAGAAATCGCCGTCAAAGACAAGGACCAGAAATCAAGGACAGAGGGTTCAGAAAGTAAGTATTCGTACGCGGTCGAGGGATGTGCTGGAAAAGACAGGCGATGGGTAACGTTAATTTTTTTTTCTCTTTCCAGACATCTACGATGAAAGAGGGAAGGAGTGACATATTCCATGTCCCACATCAAGAAAGGCATGCCCTTTCTTTCGCGTTTCGCCTCGGATCGATGATTGCCGTATGAAGCTCCCGCATCAAGGATAATGTACAACATGACGACAACGTACGTTGCGACGTTCTGTTGAGTGCGAAAGTATGCATGTTTCCGAACGAATACATAAAGATGCATTTCTGGAATGCATGCCGTACGTGCATATAGAGCCTCCATGTTACGACGACGAATTGATGCAAATTTGGCAGATTACCCATCCTTACCCCATCCACAGGGAGTTGCGATTCACTTGCGAGCTTCATGTCGGGACGGGTCTAGCGTGTATATCAGGAAGGACGAGGCAACGTCTACTGTCGCCTACATGTTTCAGGTGGTCGGACTGCGCTTTGAGAGACACTGTATATCTTGCATGCACCATTCGAGGGAACATTACAGCCAATGTGTTACTACAGCTTCACCATGCATCACAACATCTTGCCAATCGCCGTTCCGATGACCAGAACACATGGTGCGCCTATTTCTCCCGAAAGACGGTAGTCACTCAACCTTGACTATCAGCAAATCTTCTTCTGGCGAAAAGACCATCAACTCAGTCACACCTCGGAGTGGGGACAGTGGTCAAAGTCGATACTTAACAAGGAGACTCTTATCAACGTTCCGAGGTTCGATTACCAAACCGTCAGTGATGTTTTTGGGACCCCACTGTCGCAATCGCCAGGTTGGACCTACATAAGCCATCACGCTGACCTCAACATCGCTCGCAATGGTTAACCCTGCCCGCCCAATTTCCCTATTATCTATTCCCTCCTCACTAGCCTTCCGCCCTCGTGCACGTCTCGGTCACTCCATCGAAACATGGTCTCCGATTGCCATCCCCCGCTGCGGGAGTATCTAACAACGTGCGTACAGACCCTTCCACGCAACCCCTCCGCGATGCCGATGTGGAGCAGTGGAAACAAAGGCTGCACGTACGGTAGCTAGGGGAACGCTCGCCCCTGCGCCGTCAACACCGCTCGAAAGCAGAAAGGAACCCGATGGAACCACAAACGAGCTGCCCGGAGATGCCGGTCAGATGGGTCAGCCAAGTGAAGACGGCACCTTTCCCCATCACCATATACTGGTCAGCAAGGAGAGGGACGAAACAACGAGGGGCATGCTGTCGAGGAAGAAAAGAAAGCGGAACAAGGTGGTGATCGTCGTTATCAGTGTTGATCCCCCGGTATGTTGGGAATGAACACGTTCACAGAAATGCAGGGCCGGGAACTTCCATAAAACCGTGGCCAGGACCGCCGTGAGCAGAACCTCATTCACGACACGCGCGGCAGCACCAAAGCCCGTAGGTTGGAGCACGACCATCAATGGGGACGCCGCAACGTCCGAGTCTGTATGGGCAAAGAGATCAGGCGTGCGTACGCGAGGACACGGCAAGCAAGAAGAGCTCGGACGCACAGTTGACCGCCCTGAGTAACGTCGAATCCTGCCGAGTGATCCACAGGTCAGGATAGTCAAGACACAAAGGCGGTGGGCTCGAAAAGAACGCGGCTTTCATTGCGCTCGGCACTGCCTTCTCTGAACGTGCCGACTCGCTGGCGGCGACGGCGACGAGCTCCACGCGTCAAAACATGTACATATAACGTGTACACCGACGTTTGCGAAAAGTCGCTTAAAAGTTTGAGAGCCCCTGTTAAATAAACAGTTAACAAACCGATGGCGAGGCGCTAGTCGACGTAGTTCCTTACTATTTCTAGATACATTTAATTACACTCCAATTGAAAATGAGGTTGACCAGGATGAAGAGGGGGATCACGACGACCTTGCGGACGGGAATTAACACTCAGGTACACCTGCCCTGTAGGGAGCGTAAAGTGGAAACACGTGGGAAAGATAACGAATGCGTGCTGTAGGCCATTAGCAACATGACGTGGAGTCGATGGACCAGTGGGGAGAGAACGACAGTGACGAATCACGCACCACTGCAATAAATAATTCCCTCCTGTTTATTATGTTTATTATTCAAAGAAGAAAAGGAAGACGCGCGTGTCACAATTCACCATGCATAAACCAAAACACCGTAAACGCGCCCGAGACACGAAACATGGCCGCTGAGGTAGAGTGTCCTCCTCGCCGGACACCTAGTAGTCCACCCACCCTCCTCTTCTCCACCGCCATGTCACATGCATGTCATCGACATAAAGAGAAGCTGAACACCTGACAAGAATTCGGCGTCCATCCTTTTGGAAAAGTCACCCTCGTCCCGGAAGCCGGCGATACCTGTCTTGTCATTCTTCACCTCATACAAGTCAAAAACGACAAGACTCGCAACGCCGGCGACGTGCATATGTGTACCGGTCCTTGCATGGACTGTAGTCGACATCCCCTTGGTTCCAAGGACGCACCATCGAACGGGCACGAAGGTGTGCTGTCAACGGTTCCAACAGAGGTGTCCGAATCGAGATCGGGGGTGTGCAGGACATCGGCAGGGGAGTCACGGGCGAGGATGAGGCAAAGGCATACAAGAATGAAGCGGGTCACACACGACCACGTTGAAATGTCAATATTTTGCATGGTCCTTAGATGAGTCGAACAAGAGAAGAAAAAAAGCACGAACCAGTACTGCTCCATTACTCCCCTTCCTTGGCCTATTTCCTAGTGAAAGGTCTGTCGTTCATTCTAGGTAAGCTTCTCGACTGGCACACATTTGAGGGTGCAGGGCGTTGTCTGGACCTGCTGGATGCAACCATCGTGGTGGCGGAGTCACGGTTGCGCAGGCAGCAGGTCAAAATGTTCATCGATTCTGAACTTACCAACAAAATCACGTGACGACACTGTAGAGAACGCCTGAAGTTTGAACGAATAGTATCATCCAGATTCAATCATATACGAGCCTGTAAGTAAACTACGAACGAACCCGGCTGTTTACTTGTACACAAGCATGGATCTTAGAAGTGGCGCTCAAAGTCGCAGATCGGCCCACCCTTCCACTGATGCCTCGTCTGCTTTCACTGTCCTGCCAGATCCGAGCCGCAGCCAAGTTATGGGAGGATCCGGAAAAAAACGTGGCTTTCAGGGTGCTCGAAACGAGTAGAATGTGTTATGCATCCGGTGAAGGCTAAGGCTTGTCCGTGTTAAAAGTTTGAGAGCCCTTGGTACTGAATAATTGAGTAATTAATCCACAAATCCTCGATGAGATATGTAGTTGTCGTCATCGTCGATGAGTTGGTAAGGAGTAATGAGAAAGAAATTGTTATCTTGCGCAAGTTGAGGCCGCCATGACTGGGAACTGCAAAGAAGGTATTTATCTAGTTGGAATAGGGTTACAACCTTGGTCCTGCCAACTGGGTATCTAGACGACGTTGTCACAAAAATAGCCCTCAATGAATCAATCAACGCCAACGGTATGGTACATCAACAAAGTATTAAGCGATTATAAAGCGTCTAATATTCCGCCGAAAAAAATAGAGAAAAGGAAAGACGATAACATGTTCGTAAGAGGGTGTAGGTGTAGAGTGGGTGTCGTGCGGGCACGAATTAGTTGCGGGGGTGAAAGGCAAGCTTGCACTCCATGGCGGCTGGGAAGATGACCTAGATAAAGAGCCTAAGCAACGGCACATGGACCAAGCACGCAGACTTACAAAGGCGTCCTTGATCTCCATACTCTTCTCGTTGGTTTCAGGGGGAGCCGTGACGTTAAAGTTCCTTGTCAACGTTGCGACCGTGCTTCTGAGCATCATATAAGCCAAATTCATCCCGCCACACTGGCGACTTCCGGTCCCAAACGGCATCAGGTACTGCGCCATCTTCGCGACGGCGTCTGGCCCCTGAAGCCATCGTTCGGGAATGAAACTATCTGGGGAAGGAAAAACGGCAGGATCACGGTGCATCGACCAGCCTTGCGTAGCGATTACCGTCCCTGGAGGCAGGGCGTAACCCATCAGATCAAATGGTTCATCCAAGGCGCCGTTCTTGGAAATAGAAGACGGGACAACACGTTCTAGGTCGCTGGGACCTGCAGTGTACAAGCGGAGACCTACGCGAATTGAGTTGCCTCGATGTCCAGCATCGCCAAGGAGATGCTTTACCTTCTTTGATAAACGCGTTCAAATAGGGAAGCTTCTGAAGGACTGCCAAGTCTGGCAAAACATGGCTGTTGGGCATCGCCTGGTCGAGTTCCGCCTGCAGTTTGCTCATAATGTCCGGCCTGCGAGTCAATTCCCAGAAAAAGTAAGACATTGAGTTGGATGTGGTATCGGATCCCGCGATCCTTGAGCGTTATTTAGAACCCCATTCAAAACGTGACATTCAAAAAGAGAAACGAACATGTGTCCCATCAATTCTGAGATGACATCGTGGTCCGGCATCTGCTGATCGGGCGAATACTTGTATTCAAGCAGGCGTTGCAGCAAGGTAATTCTCTCCAAATCCGAGGTACCTCCCATGCCTTCCTTGGCGCGCATCTCATACACACGAGCGCCGACAAACTAGATGATTCTGCGAATCAACACCGGGGCAACGATTCGAGGTAAAATACAAACCTCGCCAATGATCTTGTCAGAGTCGCAAATCTGGCGCCATCGCTTGTTGGGGATGCGGCAAACTAAATCCCATAAACAAGACGGCATCGTGCTTCGCTAAGAGAGACCAGTGAGCGTGTATCTCGCATTTCGCAAGCCAAACTTACGACGATTCCTCTCTTTGGAAAGTCAGATATTGCGGTCGCAATTGGATCCATGCCGCCGAGGATCCATTTGGCGAGTGCGCCTTGGCGACAGCCGTAAGAGGATGCGATAATGACATCGACCATAAAGTGGCGAAACAAGGCGAGGCAGTCCAGGGGGTATCTACCGCCGATATGTTCGAGAGCCTAAACCGGTCGTGAGACGTAGACAAGGCAAATAAAGCACCACCTACGGCGACGAGTTCAAACACATGCTCATGGGCTTCCAGCTGGAACATGGCCAAGTTCGCCGGAACATAGTGCTGCGCATACCCCTTGCGCCGCACCGCGTGACCGATATGATCGAGGGTGGTCATCCTAAGGTCAAATGAGTACATATGTACCATAGCAAGAAACTCGCGCATACGCATGGTCATTCTCGTTCCTATTGAGTACAAGTCAGCCCAAGAGAACGAAAAACATGTGATCGGGACGCACGTCAGCAGACTCTTGTAAAACTTGCTCTTGTCGAATTTGTGAATCGAGTAGACGCTCCGCATGGACGTGATGTCCTTGAAGATCACCTTGTTGGGACCGACACGCACAACTGGGCCGTATTCCTCAAACAGGCGGTGATTGGTCTTGCATTGCTGAAGGCGGAGAACGTGTGTGGTGATCCAGAAATCCGACACCGCCGCGTACCAGGGGCCGGGGATGGCACTCAGGGGGGACCAAAAGAGATGATACATCGCGCGCGCGATGGGGTAGAGTATGGCGACGGAGAGGCAGACGAGGACGATGTTGTGGGATATCCAAGAAAGGGGGAGCGCGTTGAGCGTCGTTGCTGGGTCCATAGTGATGAAATGCAAGAACGGGGGAGGGGGAACGCAAAGGGGCAGCGCGGGGGTGGTGAAGGAGAGCAGTCAGCGAGGCGACCTTTATACGGATCTCCTCGGAGGCGTGACGAAAACATATCATAACAAGCGTGACGAGTTAGATGCCACCCCGCCGAACATTCGAGCGGACGTCCTCCGGAGACGACAATCGACTTTCCAGATCGGGCATCTCTGCTATATCCCAAAGGACATATGCACCGAGCCGTGACATCCGGTGAGTTTATCGGTCGCACTTGCGGGCGAGCGGTAGCGCTGGGAACAGTCCCACCGAATGCCACCGCCTACCCTCGAAGTCAGCGAGGCACTTGCCCCGTCCACATGGCAAGCACTGTGGGGATGCGCCAGGTTTGTCTATATTTCAACACCGAATGCGTTCAGCGCACATCAGAATAGAATACGTCAAATCACCGCAGGAATGCTGACCTGCACCTCGACTGTCCCCCAAAAAGGCGGCGTTAATGAACCGCCGCTCTCAACCAAGGCACCGAGTTCCTTGATCGATTTTCAGAATGGCGAGGGGGGCAACGTTCCTTTGGAAACAGCGCCCAAGGGGTCTATAGTGCAACTCCAGATCATCACTCACATGTCGTCGTCCGAGATCAGAGTAATAAAGCCGGCAGACGTCGCGTCCAATTAAGAAAAAGAAACGTCCAGCGACGGAACGAGATACATGGCAACGAGGATATATGAAAATCGAGACTGTGGCGGACGCCGCACTGCAGGTCGAGGCGAGGCGATATAATGGACGCACCGAAAAAGCAGATTCATGTTCAGAAAAAAAACACCAACTCGATCGACAGGAGTTCATCACGTGATCAAGATTCGAGCGGTCAACTTGATCGGAATCCTCGGCGCGGCGTTGGCCGAAACACGTGCAACCATCCTCCGTCATCCTACAAGAATCTTCGGTCATGTCTCTGCCATGGAACCAGATCTGTGTTCTTCCAACGCACCGTCATGTCACTGCAACTTGATCGCCTTCAACGGACAGACAGCCCTCTCGTATGTTACCTGTCGCCTCATGTATTCTGACCAACTGTCCGCTCCGAATCTTACGCCGTTACATTTTCCGACCTTCCGAAGATAAAGTGAACACGTTCATGATCCATTGCTCGCTGTGGCGCGCGCGCGCAAGCTTCACCATCACCGCCCATCGTCATCACGTCCGAAATCTCATCAGAACAGAGAACAACGCCACTGCAGGCAAACACCGCGACAGGTGCATCCTCTCATCTCCTCGGGAAATGGTCCATGATCCATCGATGTATTAGCTTTTCATACAAACCCAAACGCGCGTTCTAGATCAGATCGATAGCCCCCAAATACCGACCGCAACGGTCATTGCTAGAAGCCCACTTCCGCGTGGACCGCTAACGGCCTCCCCTCGCCAGCCAGTCATGCTAAACGCCAAGCGTACTCCCAGACCAACAATACCGTTCAAAACAGCTCTCGCACACCCCACATCTTGCTTCACCCGTTCTCTCCCGTGCCCGGTCAACGACAGCACACGCAAGACATGCAGGCCACTCTGGGTCGCTTGTCTCGCTCGGGTCTGCAGGGTTTCCCTGCGTGGCGATCACAAATGTCTGGTCGAGCATGGCCTGGATCTCCGCCGCATCGTAGGCAATTTGGAACGTTGACGTGTTCGTGACTGGGGCAGCGCCGTCGCGTGGCGGGCCGCCATTAGCAATATATATCACAAGCGGCGTGCTCGTCGTGTTACAGCCAAAGAACGTCGGCCGTGTCGCGAGGTTCTGCGCTGTGAATTCCGCAGCAGTCGTAGGTACAGGCGGGAACGGGTACACCGGTGCGAGCAGCTCGGTCCGATCTTGGGTGGCCTAAATTATATTCATGAGATCATCGTCACCACCCAAGAAGTGGTCCACTTACGATCAACGAGCTCCCATCAGCAAAGTTGTTGACGTCCGAGGACTGCGCCGCGTCAAAATTTGTTATGACACGCGAAGCGACTACGGTGCACTCACAGCATCAATGGCCAAGATCGTGTCCACGCCGCGAGCTTGCACGAGCAAGGGTTGTAACGGGATGTCTTCTCCATCCTCGCCGCCATCCACAAGGCTGAGATCCACTTGGTTAGACGCTATAAACGTCTCGGGTGCGACACTGTAAAACGGATTCGGCCACGACGCCACGTCAAGCTCGATACCCGACTCTGGCAGATACTTGGTCAACAGTTCGAGTTCAGGACCGATGTAAGTCGTCAGTTCGCTCTAAAAAAGGTTTGTCCGAGTCGATCGGTCATTGACACGGAACAGTAGAAAATTTAGACTTACAGTGGCATTGAGCTCGATAAACAGGTCGGACGAGGTCCCAGCCACCAGCGACGACTGGTCATAGTTGGTGATGCAGACACTAGTATTCGTCGTGCCCAGGTATTTTGTAGGCACGAACGCAGACAACATCGGGTCAAACGAACCCATCTCGTCTACGTTCCAAGTGAACAAGACATAGAAGATCGATGGATAACTAATACTGACAGGCGTTGAACTCAAATATAGGGTTCGAGATCGGTATAATCTCCCCAGATAAGTCGTTTGACGTGTTCTGACCTGGCGCCGACAGGTCCGTCACGATGATTGGGAACGGGATCGCGTGCGACGCGAACGATTCCCTGGCACTCGTATGTGAGCACATCATCCTCTTACCCGCCCTTGGTACTCACATTTCGGCAACGTTTGACCATAGAATACCTGCACCGTGTGCGTACGACTCATCGTAGAAATTGGAAGCAAACGTCCCATTGGCGAAATGCCTCGCCAATGCACGCCCCCAAAAGTCGGCAAACGTCACGGGATAACCAGCATCGTACTTTCCCTCCAACTCCTTGACAATATCCAAAAGGTACGCTGCATTCGTGGCGTTATTTGAGCTGGGCGCGAGGATGTTATAGTTGGCGTTCCATCCGCCCCACGCGTCGTTGGCGACGACGGGATCCGCGTATCCAAAAACAAAGTCTTGCAACAGCGGAAAGTTGGCTTGCACGAGTGGCGTCAATAACCACGAGCCGCCGGACAATGCCGAGACGTATGTCGCTGACTGAAGCAACCCCCCTAACCCCACGCTGGCCGATGTGGCGTTCCGCCCATCTAACGTGTTTAGTACGCCTGCGCCAAAGATGGCCGCACGGTATCCACCCCCACTCATCGCAATGCCCAAGTTGGGCGTCTCGGAGCTTGACCCGCGCAAAATGTCAGACACGTACGACGGCAGGGCGACATTGGTTGCTTCGACGTTGGCGAGGTAGTCTCTCCACGCTCGGGGGAGGACCTGCGATCGGCGCGCCCGGACGTAGGCCGTTTCGGCGTTAGAGAGGGTTTGGTTGGTGCATGACGACCCCGCCATTCGAACGAGCGAAAAGCCCTCTGGACAGGTGCCCGCGACGGGCGTGTATGCTTTCGAGGCTACTCCTTGCGCTGCGGCAGGCCATATCGAGAGCGATAGTAGACAGAGCCAGGCGCAGATGGCGGTAGCGTTGGGTCTCGAGTTCTGAAACATGTCGTTCCGACCAGAGACAAACGCGGTGGAAAGGAATAAAATGATGTCTGATCGGAGCACCCCGTTTTATAACCCCCGCATGCTTTACACATGGACAAGCCGTTAGCGGACTCAAGCATGGCGTGTGAGAGATGGCAAAACACTGCTCTCGTGCAATTCCTGGGGGCTGTTGCCCTGTTCTTTGTAGCCGTTCCTAACCACTAGTCTTGTATACACGGGGAAGGTGACGGTCTGAGCGAAAGGTATCATTCGCGTGCGTTCAAAAGTGGGATTAGACCTGAGCATACACGGTATGGATCGCCAGGCCAGGGTTGGTCATTTGCAGCGCTGGCAAGCCTGCAGTGCCTATGTGATGGTCCGGATATATATATCGTTACCGGCAGTCGCTAAATATTCGAGCTGTGTCTACCGTCAGCATGAATCGTGCGGATTTTTTCGCCCGACGCACCTTTGCGGCGTTTACTTGAAGCACCCACTTTGCACAGTAGCGGGTGGTAATGATCTGCATGGATCATTGACACATCCTTCGAAAGGTGTAGACGACACGTCCAATTAAGAAAAAGAAACGTCCAGTGATGCAACGAAATGCATAGCAACGAGGATATATGAACAAAGTCGAGACTGTAGGTCGAGGCGATAATGATCACACCGAAAAAGTATATGTTCAGAAGCTCTATAATTTGAACTCCGCACGACGTCGACTGAATTTTGGCTGCGGTCGATGGCAAAGTCGTCTGAGGAGGCACAATGAAGCAAATCGATTGTGCAGACGAGCGCTGGCTATGTTATAAATACAAGCGAAACACAGTAAGGTAGCGAGGGTGACAAGATGAACAATGAATAAAAAATACATGTGCACAAGATATGAATGCATGTTCTCTTGCCGTATCAGCTTTTTCATGCCTCCCGGTCACATGATCTGCCAGTGATGCACAACGCTAGCTCTATGTCCATGGGTCAGTTGGGTAGTACTATTCTAGGGTTTGCCAATGCGAAATTCTTGTGTTTCTTTTTTGCAAGAAGTATTCGTGCTGACACCAGACGCAACGGATCGTGTTTCATCAAAATCCTTCTCTTTCAGCGACTGACCTTGAAGAATTTTGCCCATGTGCGTATGGGCGAATGTCAACCCTCTGTTCCGAATGGCAAGCAGTGCCATAACCGAAGGTAGCGGCGAGCGCGAGAATGTGATCTCGTTCTCTTCGAAACTGCCAGGAATGTTGAACAGATTCCGCCGCACCACTGTACCGCCAGGCAACTCTTTTGTGGGTACCCCGAGGAACTGGCACAGCCGGAGGTACGATTGATAGTCTCTCAGGTATAGCTGCCCAGCGAACACATTCAGCTGGTCGATCAGACCCCAAGGCGGAGTCCAATCGGAAGGGAGGGGAGGGATGGAATATAGTTTGAGATCGTCGGATGGTTTCATGCGCCGGGATGTGCGGGGTGCGTATAGATGAAGGTGGACATGCTTACTTTCCCTGATGTGTGGTATCAAACGATCGGCTTCGAATGGACTAACCAGAACTAGCACTTGACAATCCCTTTGGCTAGACAGCACCCATTGGACGGGATGTAAATATTGATCGATGGTGCCTTGCGTGGACTCGGGTTTGATCGTCTGGCAGAAATCCATTGTTGCCAGGATAGATGGACTCCAGACATCTGTGTCACGAGTGGCCGCAGAGCTATTTTCAAGCGCTGTGAAGACGGGACGAAAGGCACTGCCAGAGTATGATGAGGGGATATGTCCGGTCTGAACAAAGTCCACAACGTCCGGATGGAGGAAATGTTTCGCTGGTTTTGCCTTGGGAGGCAGCTCCACTTCTCGTTCGCGCTCCTGCTCCCTGTGGACCTCTCGCTCTTGTTCCTCTTCCATCTGTGCGCTGGGAAAGGACAGAATTCCGAGTGCTTTGCAACGTTGGCGGATCCCCGGGTCCAGTGCTAACAAGGCACTCAACTCGTTCTTAGTTTCGCAAGGTAAGTAGAGGTCTTCCAGCGATTTGACTTCTGGCTGTAGCCAAGCATCCGAAAGTTGCACCCGCGTGAGCTCATTATTGCAGAAACGTGACCAAGCTTCATATCTCGATTTATGATTCATGCCTTGTTGTGCCCAATATGGAGCCCGCTGTCGAATTTCAGTCCATGTCTCGTGTATTGTCCAACATAAGACGTCGATGGCGGTAACTTGAGCGGTCGGATCCTTTTGTATGGCCTGAGCACGGATGCTCAGATCAACCTCTAGCGGAGCAAAAAACATGACTGAGTGACCGTGACCCAGCTTGCGCATTCGCATGCAACCTGACAATCGCGAATTCAGTGGGATCTACTGATCGAATAACACATACGAAACGAACCTTGCACAAGACGATCCTTCGTGAGCTTGGGACCTAGCGTGACGGCTGCTCGTGACCCGACAGGCAACTTGAGGTCCGTGCCTCGGGTATGAGCATGATCCAAGTAGACAACACAACGGTCCAACTGTTGAGAAAGTGATGATGATAACATTGGCACACAGGTACCATTTCGCATGAGGACCATCAGTTCATCGTTTTCATTGAAATAGATTGCACCAGCAGCATCTCGGGCGATGTCGAGCCATGCTTCAGCCACCTGACGATTGGAACAGTCGAGGATTTGTGCACCGACATCCAATAAAACTCGAATTTCAGGCTTTTGCTTCGATACAATGCTGAGGAATTCGTGCGTGGTTTCTCGCTTGCCGTCGTGGTGAATCGCCATATAGAAGTCATTTTCAGGCCCAAGAAGATATGCTAGAACTCTGGCATTAGCACCCTGCTGATGGTCGAGCTCATGCTGAGTCATAGACGTCGGTAGTAGCCATCGCCTGTCATTTGTTCCGAAACATCCTATTTTTTGGTTCAGAAACTGAATTAGTGATACCGCTCGATCACTCGCCTGTGACAACCTTTTCCCGTTTCTCTGCCAAATCCCAGCTGGATACAGAAAGTTTCCGAGGAAATTCCTTTGCTTCCTTCGGAAATACTACTCGCGAAAGGTAGAGATCGATGGCTGCTTGATTTCGAGAAAAGAGCGGGAATATGACCTTGTCCCATTGCTCCGATGACTTGAGATTGATCTCGCCGAATGTCCGAAGTGAGTCAGGAAGTGATTCATCATCATAGTCTTTGACCCAAAGTGCATATTCAATCAATGGGTCATCCTCATCCAATAGAAGTTCGAAAGAAGACCTCAGCTGCTCCTCTCCGAGGCCTGAATAGTAGTAAGAAAGACATGTAAGGAGTATAGTGATGTCTGGATGGCCAAATTGAGTGTTAGGCGCCGGCATGTCTTTGGCCCGGTACGGAACCGCAAGCATTGTGGGGGCTGGGGAACGGTTGGATTGTTGCAAAAGTGCCGGGGAACTGGGGGAATCTCGCGGCTGAGGGATGAGACCATAATCGACACGCCATTTCCTCTCAGTGAGAGCAAACAAGAGAACGTTGGAAGCCAGGAGACCACGGAGAACCAGCAACCCACTCCACCTACGACTCTGATCGGAACGTTGAGCGTACTCTTCTACTCCCTTGACGGTATCAGGAAGCTGGAGAACATTTTCGTCGGATATGAAACCACGAATGGCATCACGCAATTCTGGCGAGGCGCCTTGGAAGTTGAGACTAGGAAGTCGCCCAGCCATCACGTCCTCCACAATCATTGATACCAACCGTCGACCCATGTACGAGGATCCAACGATGCCAAAACGTGGAAATGACCCGGGTGGCCCGCCTTCACATTCCATCGAATTGGGGTGATTTTTTGAAAGCGTGTGAATGCACACCTTTACGACCCGGAGGACCTCCTGAGTAATTTTCCATCGGTCAGGGTATCCGTCCATATATTGTTCAAGGCCGAGCGTGTAGATCAACTGGAACCCGGGATGAAGGACTTCGTCGCTCTCGTCCAGAATATCTCGAACATGAGAATCCATCCACTTCTGAAGGCCCAACCACTTGGGTGTGCTGTCCAAGTCATCGGGAGCCTCCGCATTCTGCCTGTCATGTCGGTAAGTCGGTCTGGCGTCCTTTGTGCTTGGATGGCTAGATGGCTGACTGGGCCTTTGAAATATGCTGGTCACAAAGCTCTCATCAGGGCACTGAAATATAATAGTCAGCTGAATCGACGATCGTTGACTTATGCATCCTCACCGATTTGAGCGCTGACAAGGCTGTTACAATATGCTTGTAAATCGATGTTTGTGATAGTCGACCGGTCGTGGATTTGCCTTGACGTATTTGCTCTTCTATGCACTTCAGTTTGAGAGACCCAACGTGCTCCGGCTGTACAAGTAAAATTCCACACTCCCTCATGCATTGAGACATGAGTTTGCGGAGATCGTCGACTTGAAGGCTAATGACCCTGCCATTGGAGTTGTACTCGAGGGCACGGGAGAAGGGTAGATGGTATATAGGCCTATTAGCGAGCCTGCCCAGGCGAGCAACCAGCAGTTCGAACATCTGTGCAGTCAGTGCTTTGGGGAGAACGATGCGGACGAGTTGTTTTCCATTAGCAAGAGCAGCCGCAGCGATTGGAATGATTATAGATGATTTTCCCTCGCCCATATTGACCTGCATAACAGTGTTTACGCCAGACGGTGGAGATATTATCTCCATTGCAGTTTCTGCCTGAACACGGCGAATAAGAAAGTTTCCCTGAATCTGGCACAGGCAAGGTGTTATATTAAATACAACGCGTGTATGGCAGAAACGCACCTGGATTAACAACCAATCTGGGTACTCTTCAGGGTTCCACCCGTCACATCCTTCATTTTCCAACTCCTTCGAAAACTCCTCTTCGAGATCGTCCAGAGCAAATCGCAGTAGTCTCCGGGCACGTTGAACGTCCAAAAGAAGCAGAGCTAACGAGATTAAGCATTTCTTCCATTGTTTGGTGAGGCTGATAGGAGACATGGATGCAAGACATCGCAATAGGAAATCTGCTGTAACCGGTGGCCATTGACCAAATTGCTCAAGTGCTTGTTCACGTGGATTTACTGTTGGGCCCAAAACCTTCTTGAGAATGCTCAGCGCGTCCAAGTAGCTGGCTCTGCACTGTGCATAGTGTTTCTCCAGCATGGTGATTCGATCCTTCCCCATCAACGTTTGAGTGGTCCTGGAATCCTCACGAGCACATTGCGCGCTTTGTTCGAGTAGAGAAATATATTCATGCTGAAATGAGGGATTGAATTTGTTGATCGGAAGAGCGGAGAATAGTTGGTTCAATCCGGCAATATTGGAACTTGATGATCGCTCAGTGTGGCTGTCGCGAGACAAAGTACTACCAGACGGTAGTTCTGGCGCTGGGCGGTCTGAAAGGAGCTGTTTGAGTGTAATAGGCTGCCACGGTGCTTGCTCAGTAGAAATGCGATGAAAACCGGACGGTCCAAGTTCTGTCATAGGGATCGAATTGTTACCTCCACGGTAATCATGCTCTTTTGTGGAGCTTGGACCAGTAGAATGCTGGCACTGTGGAAGTAAACACGCAGCTCTTTGCGCCGCGCGCTTATCTGACCCGGGAACAACTGGGCCAACAAATTGATCGCGGTCCCAGTAATGTCTGCTTCGAGTTTCCTTCAGAGGGGCGTTCATTTCAGGATGCTGCAAAATCCAATGGGCCTCGTAATCTTGAAGTGCCTTGAGTTTCATGACTGACTGACACTCGGCCGAACGTAAGATGCAAAACGCTGCCTGAGCACCCGTTGTACCAGTGAGTGGGTCCGGCCTATCGCAGCTAGTCATGGAATGCAGAGTGGCGAGATATCGCGCGCTGATCAAACTGCCATTCCCTAACAAACAACCTAATTCCGTATCCACATTGTACATGTAATACAACGGCTTGCCGGTCGTGGTATGTCGAGGAAGCTTAATGACAAGCTGGTTCTGATTATTGGGATGATGTTGGGGAAGGCCGTTTGGTACGAGGACGCGTCTGGAAATAAATTCCTCCGGAAGGTGGCCTCTCTGCCGGAGAACGAGAATACTCTTCAGACCGAGCAACGTCCCAGCAAACTGATTCTCGTCATAGATCATGTCCTTAAAGTCACGAGACTCGAGTTCTCCCCACTGGTTGACAAAAAAGGACAACGGGGCAAGGTAGCAGACAGCTGTAGTGCTGATGGGTAGAATTCGGTAGGAGACGTAGTGATTATGAGATTATTGAACGGATCGTCTACGTGTTTGTTGTAAGAGCAGAGTTGCACGATGACTTTGAACCGAGGGAGTTCATTGCCAATGTTGAGACACTCAAACCACTTCGATACCATCGCCCAGGTTGAACTCCGGATGTCCACAAAGGTCTCACAACCTCTGTACATACGATATTGTTTAGATGCACAATCGATTTTCCAGTTGTCTTGAGATTGTTCCCAAAGTCGTTCGAGTGGGCATATTTCGATAGTCTTTGTGGACAGGTTCAGCCAGTGAACATGGTCGTCGATGAGCGCTGGCGGAAGGTCATTCTTGAATATATTCGAGGGAATTAGCTGGAGGATATCTTTTGAATCATTGGATTGCGCTCGAATTGCTCGAATGTCTGGTAGAGAGGGGCATTCATGCAGCGAAAAATGTACCTAAGTGGATATGAATCGCATGATGATATCACGTGAGGTTGATATACATACCTTGTATCTAGACGTCATAGCTAAAGTGGTGAACTCCATTCCTGGGAGATTAGACGGAATGATAAAGAAGCCTTGCTGCAAATGATAGTTTGGAACAATCCGTGATATATCAGAACAGTAGCATGTACGCACATCTTTAAAGATTTGGATGTATATTGGGTCGAGCTTAATCGCGAAAGGTAATCCGCCTGATCGTTGACCATTCACTCGAAGTTCCCCATGGAGTAGGTTAAGATGTACTGTTTGTGACGTCCGGAACACAATCGCTTTGGTTCGGCATGTGAGCCAACGAGCGTTTGGATCGTGCAAGCCATCCCATCTGTGCGCACTTGGCTTATGGCTGGGGAAAATGCTGAGAACTGCAAGGTCGATACCGTAATCTGATGCATCCGCGAGAATTGCGTCCTTCAACATCCCCTCGAGAGTGACAGAAAGACGACGGTCTCGTGAAGGGAACAATCCTGTGGCAAAGAGTCGGCCACCAAGGGAGCAGGACTGGAGTGCATAGATGAAAAGGGAACATGAAATCAAAGTACCGACGTCTTCTGCGGAATTAAAGAGTTTGTGAAGAGTAACAGAGTCGACATCAAATGTACT